>RPOG01000342.1:144612-430344 GCA_008086565.1 Thalassoma bifasciatum
TTTTTAATTTCCATTTACAATAACTGACATTCAATTTTTAGAGTTTAATTACTGTGGATACTTGTCAGGACGGTTGCACCACCTGACATTTTGGGGGTTTGAGGAACCAAAACACAAAAAAACATGTTATATATTAATAGTTTAAAGATGTGTTCAAATAACACAGGTTTCATAGAATAAAGAAATACATGTGATGAAATACTCAATTCATGATGGAAGGAAATATTGCACTCGGACACAAAAAAAGGGGACGTCACGTCACTGACCCATATATATATATATATATATATATATATATATATATATATATACACACACACACACACACACACACACACACACACACAGTTGTGCCTCAAAGTATATATATACATATGCTAATCTTAACGTTATTATTACACATTTTAGTGCCCCCCCGACAAATGAACACTGCAATTTTTGCACAGTTTGTTTTTTTATTCTGTCTCTTTGTTAAAAAGGCTAGTTGATTGTGTTCTTCTTTTATTCTCTTTTTTATTGTATATTTGTATATATTTATTATTCTCATTTCTATGATTGGGCTTGCTCCGGGACCAGGGTAACCTAATTTCGTCCCACCCATGTTTTACATGGGTTGAATGACAATAAAACTCCTTGAATCCTTGAATCCTTGAACACATGCAGTTCTTCTACAGCACTACCCTGTGTCTGTTTGTTTTCCACTGCTGCCCTAAATCAACAGAAAAATGCTGAATTTTTTAATGTTTCTGTAATGTTCAATCCACCAGTCTGTGCAAACTTTCTTGTCACAATAATTTTTTTTAATCCAACAATTTGATTATTCTTGATGAATCCATTCAGTTTTGGTTTGGTTGTTGTTGTTGTTTTTCTGCTGCTATTCTCCTTCTCTTTCGCCCCCTCCCCTTACTGTTATCTTATTTTGTGTTTTCCTGTGCTCAGGCCCTCTGTGCCTCGCTGCTCCTCCAGTAATTTCATCTGAGTTTACTGAAAATCTCCTGTGAATTCCTTTAGGGCTGTCACGCACACTGTCTTCACTTCCCGCCTTTTTTCAACATTAAAACCTTGCTTGGACACTAGAGGGAGTATCTCACCCTCAAAAAGACTGAAGAGGAGGAGTCATGTAAGATCAGGAGTCAGTGTTGCTTATTGAGCTGAACATTACTGTGCTGGAAGTCAGCGAGTAAACTTCAGAGCCTCTGATCCACAGAAGTACATTATTATAATTATTTGATTGCAGCATTACAGGTATTTACTTTCATTTCTGACCAACACATCTTATGTTAATAGTTGTTTGTTAGTTTTTTTTAATTTTTTTGAAAATTTAAGGGCAGGAAGAGTTTGGTTTGATAAGGGAGCTCAAAAAAAGGAAGCTCATCGACAGTTCTGTTTATCATCACATGCTCTGCATAGAGGTTGAAGACTTGACTTTGACCACAAAACATTACGTCTGCACTGATATCTTTCTAACAGGAAGCCTGATGTGTAATGTAACACTCACTATCTTGACAGTTCTTTGAGGTTTTTGACAGCTATAAACAAACTCAACCAACAGCACCGCCTGTATTTACACCCAACAAGAATGCCACCACTCAGCTCTTAATGCTTGTTCAGACCTGACCTGTTTGGTGTCAGTTACAGAGTGTTCAGCTCAGACCTGATCTACAGAAAATACAGGTATGAAAGTCCAACTTCACATGAGAGAAACACACTGTTCCCTCAGCTCATGAAGTAAATATAGACTGAAATAAAGATGACAGCTGCTGAGGATCATGACCTTTATCAGGTGTGAATCACTCATGAAATTACACACGCTCAAGCACACACACGACCACAAGGAGACAGAAAGCAGAATAAAAACACAGTATCACACTCACTCAACAGGGTATGAATAAGTGCTCTTTGCACTTTCTCTGATGTAATAAGTTTTCTAGATCATGCAGCCAGTTCTGCAGAAGAGCAATTCACTCTCTCAGATACCAATAGCAAAAACACAAACAGCCATCAACATGTAGAAAAGCAGATGAATTTGATGCAGTTTGTCCTTACCAGAGCTGATCTCCACAGCTGAGCAGGAGAGTTTTCATAAACTCCTGCAGATTGTTCAGTGAAGTGAAAGTCTGTTTCGAGGAAGGCGTGTCTTCTGAGTCAAATGAAGTTCTCCCCTCTCGGATTTCCTCAGAGGATTTCAGAGGAAGGCGAAAGTAAAGCTGTTATTGCTTCATACTATCGTGTAGATCTCTGAACTGCATTCAAAAGAGACCTCACTCTCTGAACCAGGCAAGTTCAGATTGGTCCTGGAGGCAACAGGGGGGCCAGATTGAAGTTGTGAAATCGTGGAGCAAAGACAAAAATCAAAAGTGGTGAGGAAAAATAGTTTAGAAAGCAGGATAAGAAAAACTTGGACAGGTGAGCTTTGATTTCAGTCTGTATTCATGGCACATTAAATAGAGCATTCATATGTCACTTTCGGTATTCAAAGATTTCAGTAGAAGCTTCAAGCTTTTGGTTATTTCCACTGAAACAAATATGGCCCAGAAAAAGTTTGGACACCGATCTAGACAAAATGTGTATGAACTGGTAGATATGTATGGAAAACCAAAACTGCCAAAATTAAAAATAAATTAATTGATAAAAGTGGAAATAAAAACCAATGTAAAATTATGTTCGAAAAAATAAATATAAATGGAAATATAAATGACAATAAAAAAAAAATATATATATACACAAATAAATAAATAAAAATGAATACAAAAATTGAAAATAAATGTGGAAATAAATACAAAAATGAATATATAAATATAATTAGATATCAACCAATAAAAAAAAAAAAGCGCTCTGGTCTCACGTTTATTTTTTTCATGCTGCAGACGAAAATGCAGAAGGAAAAGCTATTCAAATGAGGGGGGCGGTCCTCAATACGTCATGGTTTGAGCTATCAGCCCATTGGCCCATCGACATGTAAGTGCAGAAATTAACAAGGTATGCCTGCCTGCTGACACAGCTCTCAATCACGGAGAATATGGCTAAATCTCCAGGAATCCACGTTTGTCATCCGACATCGGATGGCGTTTTATACAGTCTATCGATGGAGTCTAAACCAGTGTGAGAGATGAGACTCCCCCCAGGTTTGTTTCTCCAGACAGAAATGGCGATCTTTAAGATGGCGTGTTGAAGTGTAGTATTACAATAAAGTAACACTTAAGTGTATTCAGAAAAGTAGTCACACCTTCCATGTTGTAGCCTTGTGCTAAAACTCTTATTCTTTTTTATAATAAACACTTTCACAATGTCTCTGATGTGTAAATCCAGGATTTACTGCAGGTAACGTCTCTGAATCTCTCTCTGAGATCATGCAATGAAGTTCACTTAAACACACACACACCTGAAAATGATGATACATGGTTTATTGTTGAGTGTCTTAACTATGATTTGGCTACGTTTTTGATGAGTTAACCCTTCGTAATTGTGTGTTTTATGAACAATAAAAGATCGCTAGTTAGCGGCTAACAATCGCACACCACACACCAACCTGGAAGATTCACGTTGCTATTGCTAATGAAATGTTGTTTTCATTTTTATTTCCACTTATATTTCTTTTTTTGGACATAATTTTTGAATTATATTTTTTTACATTGGTTTTATTTACACTTTTATTTATTCATTTAATTATGTTGGCAGTTTTGGTCCTCCATAGGTATGGCCTCAAATCATTTTCTTGATAAAATGTTTCACAACTGTTATACAACCCCAATTCCAATGAGGTTGGGACGTTGTGTAAAATGTAAATAAATCCAGAATACAATGAATTACAAACCCTCTTCAATCTATATTCAATTAAAAACACCACAAAGAGAAGATATTTAACGTTCAAACCGAAAAACTTCATTATTTCTGTGCAAACATTTGTTCATTGGAAATGGATGCCTGCAACATGTTTAAAAAATGCTGGGACCAGTGTGTTACATCACCTCTCCTTTTAACAACACCCAATAAATGTTGAGGAACTGAGGACACTCATTGTTGAAACTTTGGGGCTGAAATTCTTTCCCATTCTTGTTTGATAGACGACCTCAGTTGATCAACAGTCCGAGGTCTCCGTTGTTGTATTTTGCACTTCTTTATGTTCCACATATTTTCCATGGGCTGCAGGTCTGGACTGCAGGCAGATCAGTCTAGTACCTGCACTCTTTTACTATGAAGGTACACTGTTGTAACAGGTACAGAATGTGTCTTGATGTGATTTCTTTGTCTTGCTGAAATAATCAGGGACGTCCTTGAAAAGGACGTTGCTTAGATGGCAGCATATTGCTCCAAAACCTGGATGTAGCTTTCAGCATTGATGGTGTCATCACAGGTGTGTAAGTTGTCCATGCCCATTTAAGACAGTAAATAGGTTCAATCTGATGTAGTATACAGTGGGGCAAAAAAGTATTTAGTCAGCCACCAGTTGTGCAAGTTCACCCACCTAAAAAGATGAGAGAGGCCTGTAATTTTCATCATTGGTACACCTTAACTATGAGAGACAAAATGTGAAAAAAAATCCAGAATATCACATCTGATTTTTAAAGAATTTATTTGTAAATCTTGGTGGAAAATAAGTATTTGGTCAATAACAAAAGTTCATCTCAGTACTTTGTTATATATCCTTAGTTGGCTATGACAGAGGTCAAACGTTTTCTGTAAGACTTCACAAGGTTTTCACACACTGATGCTGGTATTTTGGCCCATTCCTCCATGCAGATCTCTTCTAGAACAGTGGTGTTTTGGGGCTGTCGCTGGGCACCACGAACTCTCAACCCCCTCCAAAGATTTTCTATGGGGTTGTGTAGAATCTAATTTTAGGGCTCGCTTGTTACTTGTTGAATCTGTTACTTTAATATAAGGTGGGGGAGGACCCCCATTTCTACTGCATAATTTCTCATTCTAGGTCTCCTAATTCTAAGACATTTACCCATGAAACAATGATGAAAAGAGGAGTCCAAATCAGCAGGAGAGTCCATCCAGCTTGAATCCAGAATAAAGTTTATTCAAGTCTAGCCATCTTAAACAAAGCTTCTGGGTTGAAAGATTTGCAGCACGTTAAACATTCTGTACCAACTGATAACACTAAACAACATGAACAACGACTGAAAAGAAACCTCTTGCATTTCCTAAAACCTTCCCTAAACCTTCTAACAAAACTCTTAGCCTGAAAACCTCCATCCCAAAAACCTGTGTAGAAAAACCCCCCCTGTAGAAAAAGCCCCCTGAGTAGAAGCTCGTCTCCCTTAAAAACCCTGTGGACGTCCCTTCTCCAGTGGTGATTGGCTGTCATTTGGTGCAGCAGGGCCTTGTAGGGGGGACAGGATACCACCTGATCAATGAGGAGGGGTACAGATAATATCTGGTATTGCATCTTACAAGTTTGGGTCCATGAAGTCAAAGGAACATCAGCAAATTGACAGTGTGAACCTGGAATTGAAGGAATTACTCAGGACCTGTTAGGATTTACAGAATGTGTTCAAGTTTAACTTTTACAGAGAACAATGAAATCGTCAATGGGCAGAAATCTGTGGGTCAGCTCAGCTGCTGTGTGCTTTGAATAGCCTGGACACAAGGAGCTCGTCTCCAGTTACCAGACAACAACATTTTTGTTTGTGGCCTTGTCTTCTCCTGGAGACAGCCGTCTGACAAACGCGACAGCTGGCATCTATATGTAAGGATATCTGAGAATTTACCCTTCCGTAGGGTAAATTGCTTACTTTAATCAAAAAAATCCACAACAGTTGAGATCTGGAGACTGGCTAGGCCACTCCAGGACATTGACATGCTTCTTACAAAGCCACTCCTTTGTTGCCAAGGCAGTATGTTTGGGATCATTGTCATGCTGAAAGACCCAGTCATGTCTCATCTTCAAGGCCCTTGCTGATGGAAGAAGGTTTTCACTCAAAATGTCACAATACATGGCCCCATTCATTCTTCCCTTTACACTGATCAGCCGCCTTGGTGCATTTGCAGAAAAACAGCCCCAAAGCATGATGTTCCCACCGCCATGCTTCACAGTAGGTATGGTGTTCTTGGGATGCAACTCTGCATTTTTTCTCCTCCAAACATGACAAGCTGAGTTTAGACCAAAAAGTTCTATTTTGGTTTCATCTGACCATATGACATTCTCCCAATCCACCTCTGGATCATCCAAATGCTCTCGAGCAAACTTCAGACGGGCCTGGACATGTACTGGCTTCAGCAGGGGGACACGTCTGGCACTGAAAGATTTGAGTCCCTGGCGGCGTAGTGTGTTACTGATGGTGACCTTTGTTACTTCTGTCCCAGCTCTCTGCAGGTCATTCACTAGGTCCCCCCGTGTGGTTCTGGGATTTTTGCTCACCGTTTTTGTGATCATTTTGACCCCACGGGGTGAGATCTTGCGTGGAGCCCCAGATCGTGGGAGATTATTAGTGGTCTTGTAGGCCCCCCATTGTCTAATGAATGCTCCCACAGTTGATTTCTTCTCACCAAGCTGCTTACCGATTGCAGATTCAGTCTTCCCAGCCTGGTGCAGGTCTACAATTTTGTTTCTGGTGTCCTTCAATAGCTCTTTGGTCTTGGCCATAGTGGAGTTAGGAGTCTGACTATTTGAGGTTGTGACAGGTGTCTTTTATACTGATAATGAGTTCAAACAGGTGCCATTGATACAGATAACGAGTGGAGGACGGAGGAGCTTCTTAAAGAAGAAGCTACAGGTCTGTGAGAGCCAGAAATCTTGCTTGTCTGTAGGTGACCAAATACTTATTTTACAGAGGAATCAACCAATATATTCATTAAAAATCCTACAATGTGATTTCCTGCATTCTTTCCCCCCATTCGTTCTCTCATAGTTGAAGTGTACCTATGATGAAAATTACAGGCCTGTCTCATCTTTTTAAGTGGGAGAACTTGCACAGTTGGTGGCTGACTAAATACTTTTTTGCCCCACTGTACATGTTTACAACAATAGTAGTTCCCATAAAAAAATAGTTAAACTCTGTACTTTGAAACTTCAGAAATAGATGTGTAATGTTACAGGGAGTGTGTTCAGGTTCTTTCATCTGTGTCCAAATCACGATGTTTTCATCAGAACTTTCTGTCGCTAGTGTATGTAAAAAGAAATTCACAACTCTGTACTTTCAGGAATGTAAATCTCTACAGGCAAATCTCTGCACAAAACTTCACTTCAGAACCAGTCTGACTGGTCTCAGTCACACAAACACACCAGTGGAAGTTTACACTGATAACAAATGTAACTTAAATAATGTCTGTGGTGTGCACTGGAGGTCAAAGGTGCAGAATTAGTGTGTTATTGTTATTGTTATTCATTGTGAATGAGTCAATCTGAGTCATTTTCAAGATTTTACAGATGTGTCAGTGCTGGGGTTTTTTCTATTCTTTTTTACCAGCTAACAGAGTCGTAATCACACTGGTGACACAACTCTAGGCAATAAAAAGCAAAATACAGAGATGACATAAACTTAGCACAGGAAGTATGCCATTTTTATTTTATTTTATTTATTTATTTTGACTATTTCCAATGCCTTTTGGTGATAAGACGAATACCACTGAAGAGCCTGTTCATTTCCCTTCCAAATTGTGCATTTGCAAGTGTTACGTGCCATTCTAATTTCTTGTCTCCTGTGTTATCTTGAGGCCATCTTGAACCTCCATACCTGCCCAGCTCCTGATTCCTTGCACCTGTGAGCAGGCTACAAAGCCTCTGCTTGGCTCCTCCCACGCTCTCTCTCACTCTGCAGCCAGGATCAGCAGCAGGGCAGCACCTTCAATCTTCAACTGTGGCTTTTGCCAGTGTTTTTTGTAATAAATTAATGTTCAAACCTATACTTCGACTCAAATGTTGCTTCCGCTGAGCCAGGGTTGTAACACAAGGAACATGCATTTGTGGGACGAGCTGCAAAGCAGAGTGTTTGAGTTGAAATCATGAAATAAATACATATTGTCTCTGCCAAAGAGCTCAATGGTGATATGAACAAGTGAAAGATGCAAGTGAGAAATTGTTTTATCGAATTAAATGTCTTATGAGCTCCAGCCTCACAGCAAGAAGGTCGTTGGTTCGATTCCCCGTTTGGGCATGGTGGGCCTTTCTGTGTGGAGTTTGCATGTTCTCCCCGTGCATGTGTGGGTTCTCTCCGGCTTCCTCGTTAGGTTAATGATTATTCTAAATTGCCCGTTGGTGTGAGTGTAAATGGTTGTTTGTCTAAACGTCAGCCCTGCGATTGACTGGCGACCGATCCAGGGTGTACCCAGCCTCTTGCCCAATGACAGCTGGGATAGGCTCCAGCCACTCACGACCCTGAATAGCAGGATAGACGGTTAAGAATATGGATGTCGTATGAGAGGAAACTACAGGCTTTAGACCAGGAGTGAGCAATAAATTTTTACAAGAGGCCACATGTGAAACCTGATTTGTTTCAGAGGGCCACACCAACAAGAACGCAAACTTGATTCTGCTCAATATTAACCCCCCCCCACCCCACCCCCATTTTAAAATGCTTTTACCCAAATATTTTGGTCATCTGCTCCTGGTAACCAGAAGAAAGGAATTTGTGTAAATACGTGGGACTGTGGTTTGGGTCAAATAGGAAAATGCTCCTATAGAAGAGATAAACGGTAAATACACAAACAATCATTGCATTAGAGTTTCATGTCATGTTAAGCTTGTTAGCTCCCACATAGATTTGAAGCAAATTTATACAACATAATAACATTTTAGCCTCATTTTACCTCTTCGGTGAGAAAAATTTATCTGTTTTTAGCTTGAACAAGCCCATTGAAATCTGGATGAATTCCTGAGGTGGTCATTGACAGCTGAAGGGTGATCATCAATGATAGACAACCTGGACTTGGTTTTGTTGAACTTCATCACCTGTTGCTGTTTACACAAGGCTCATGTACAAAAGAACACCATATATAAATAATGGAAACGTTGTGCTTTTGGAAATAAAAGCAACATAGTTGTACTGAATTTTCTTTTCTTTTTTATTTTTCATTCATACTCTAGCTTATGGTTGACCATGTCTGTTTTAGACTTTTTCTGACAAGATCAATGAAAAAAAAAAGAATGAAGGAAAGAAAAAAAAGGGGGGGGGGGGATTTCTACTAAACTTTTCCCTTGACTTTTGTGAAAGTGTTTTCTGTCTCTGGTGAATGTAACAGTGAACACAAAAGTGATGACGCTTCTGTCAGCTCAGGTTGAGTTTTGTTAACTACTCACATAAAAGTTTGATGCTCTCAAATAATTAGTGAAATAATGGATTAAGGGTGAAATGATTGTTGGGTTCGAACACAGACACCGAGTCCTCGAGTCCCATGAGAAACGTTTGACGGCTTTGTTTGAATTTGATACTGAACAGTGTTTAAGACTCGTCGTCACACACCAGCGTTGGTTGCATGTTACATATTTTCACGAAATATTCCTGTTTGTTTGTTGAAGCGTGGAAACGTGGACATGTGTTAAAACAAGGGCTTTGCGTGACTTTGAGAGGCACATGACGTAGCAGTGGAGAACAACATGACGGTAAAATGCAGTAAAATCCAAATAGGACGGTCATGACACGGTTTTTCGAAGCCCGGATAGCTCAGTCGGTAGAGCATCAGACTTTTAATCTGAGGGTCCAGGGTTCAAGTCCCTGTTCGGGCGATATCGTTTTGTGTCGACACCGTCTCCCTGAAGTGTAGTGAGTTCAGCCGTATATTTTTCTGCATCTTGATGCCACAGGGATCATCACAGGCGAACAGCAGCACGTTGGACGCGTTCCAATACATTCAGTGTGCATTGTAGGCGCGGACTGACGCGCGGAATACTCTGGCGGTGTTATTCACGTGCTCCCTCCCTCCCTCTCAGTGCGCTTTGTAATACGCACACTGTAAAGGAAAATGTTCTCAAATGTTCTCATGAGCTCAAAAAAGATTCACCCAACACAGCTTGTAGGTGCGGACCTGACTTACAGGAACTATTGTGGACAGTTGGAATATGATGAAAGAAATGGGCAGTGTCCCAGTTATTGCAGCTCACTATGCTGTGTCACAATCAGAGATTTTTGGAAGTAATTTTGAGGTCCAGTCTTGGTCTAACTGTTATTAATCATTAATATCCTTTTCCAAAACAGAGCCTAGCAAAATTGACGATAATCAACCATAAATTGTATAAAACAACACAACTGTATTACAGCCCCTTCATGCTGAAAAGCAGCTCACGTGCTTTACAACAAGAGGCAGCAACAATAACAACAACAATAACAAAAAAAAGAATAAATAAAAAGAGCTGAAATAATTAAATATTCAACCAAATGAATAGAGTAAATACAAGTAATTGATGCCCTTTTGAGATAAAGCCAGACTCAAAAAGTAGGTCTGAAGCTTAGAAACAAATAGAGCTTAATGTTTTGGCCTCCAAGGGCAGAGACTTCCTGTTTTGTGTTATGAAAACAGAAAGTACATGAAGAACATTGAAAGCGGAAGCATTGGAGGACCTCAGTGATTTTATCAAATGAAATAGGCCTGTAATGTGTGGGAGAGTCAGACTGCCTGCTGTATGTAAAAAAAGCAAATAAATAGCATTAAAATCAATTGTAATAGAAATGTACAAGTTAGAATTTTAGCCACTTTCTGTGATAAAAGAAAGGTCTGACTGGCAGTTTTTCTGATAAGATCAAATCAAGAGCTAATTACTTATTTAGAAAATGCATTTAAATGTAATTGCGAAGCCACATTCACTCTCAGATTGACAAAATGAGCTTAATTTGCTTCTTTAAACTTCACATCATTGAGTGCACTTTGGCTCCTACTTCAAGAATCCCCCCCCCCCCTCTGCCTCTGTTTGTGAGGGAAATCTGTTCTGAAGATCTGGAAGATCACTGGACATGTTGAAACTAAGGTTTCATAAACCATGAGCAAGCTAATATAACTTTTGATGACTAGTGAGAATTCTTTAGCCAGCTTAACTCAAACCCAATCCAATGTTGCACCAGAAGATTATGTCAGCCAAGGATTAGACATTATGTAAATTCCGGAAAGTGAAATTGTTTCGGTAAAAACAAACTTGGATTCTAGATCTTGAATGTGTGCTTATATGTACGTCACAATGCTATGCAAGTCAGAATTAACTTTGACTATAGACGAGAAAAATGACCTGACTAAAGAGGAAAAGAGTCAAGTTGACTGGCGTCTCAACAAGATGGAATCTTCAAATGATATAGTCATGAATTTGTAGCTTTACCACCAAATCACAAAAATACTTCAGTCAGGAACATAGAGTATAGACTATAGATTTAATCATTTATTAACAAATATAGTTACTATTAGCATTGTGGGCTGCTTAGGCTTCCAACATAAGTAAATACACATTCCTACTGAAATAATGTATATGGGTCAATGACATGACGTCCTTTTTTTGTGTCTGAGAGCAATATTTCCTTCCATCATGAATTGAGTATTTCATCACATGTATTTCTTTATTCTATGAAACCTGTCTTATTTGAACACATCTTTAAACTATTAAAATATAACATGTTTTTTAGTGTTTTGGTTCCTCAAACCCCCAAAATGTCAGGTGGTGCAACCGTCCTGACAAGTATCCACAGTAATTAAACTCTAACAATTGAATGTCAGTTATTGTAAATGGAAATTTAAAAAAAGTGGCATTATTTTATGCTTGAACCTTTTTAAATAAAACATTCTTTGCAAATAAAAAGAATTTTAAAGCTGTTGAGAAATTTAAAAAACTTTTGTCCCGTAATTTTCACCTTGTCAAATGTCAGGGAGGTGCAACTGTAACATTAGACTTTTATTTTAAAGTGAAGAGAATAAAACAGGAAACAGGAAACTGCATCAGCCAGAGAACCCGAAATGACATTTGTGACCAAGTGGAAAAGTTTGTAGATTTCTCTGAAATACTGATAAAAAAAGTTTTTTTCAGTTCATTGGTGACTGGAACAATTTCCATGTCAGGTGGTACAACCAATGTAATAATGTGAAATGTTATTTTAACATCAAATTATTTATCTTATTCACAAATAAAACAAATAAAACACACAAAATGAAAATGTATGAGTCACTACAGACACTTGAGAGATACTTGCCAATAATTTCACACCGAAAAAATAACAGGAACATATAAATATATTTTCATATACTTGGTTGCGCCACCTGACATTTTTGGGTGCTCAAATTAAAAATACTAAAAAATAATGAACCTAAAAACTTTGAAATGTTGGTCAACTACTGAAATCTGTTAGAAAACATAATTCTTCTCTCAGAAATATGTTTTTATCCATTTTCAAAGAACTTTTTAGAAATACGTTTTTAGACCCTCTTTTTGGCATTGACCCATATACGTTATGATCTAATTTCACTATAATTTGTGCTCCTTGTAGTCATGTTTTACAACCCAGTAAAAGAAGGTTTAAAGCTCCTGAGAGGCTATAGATCACTCAATAAAAAGGAATGGTAAAGTGTTTTTAATAAAGAAATTGTTTTCTTAACATTGTGCTAGGTACAGCTCTCATACTCAAGAAACAGATGCAAAAAGCCACTGTATGCAAGGTCACATACCTGATAAACAAGGAAACAGGATATCTCTGTGGTCAAGTAAGTTTCTATGGAAAGAGAGGGTATAACAATATAAGCAGGATGTAGGAGTCACTTCTCTGAGTTTTGATCTACAGAGGGGGGGTCTTGTCTGGAGACAGGAAGAAGATAATGAACAAGGTAAAACTGGCAAATATGAAGGACAACACCTGAAGATGACTCAACCTATGTCCTCAGATAACCACTGTTAGTCTATAAAGGGTTTAGGTAAAGATAGTTCATGGCTCAGACTTTGTGAACGGACCACAGGGACTGTCTGTTGTCAGGAAAGCATAGTTTTAACTGCATTTAATCACACTGCCTGGTTTCTATAGACCAGCTGTGACTGGATGAGTGGGGTTAGAAATAGTGATTCAGATACCTCCCTGTCAGATGATAACAGCTGTGTTTATGACTTCCATGTCTTGCAAGAACTCACACAAACTTTGTGTACAAAAAAGTTAACAAAGGAGAAAACCCAGAGGAGGAAAAACTTGTTGAACATTATTTAGCTGAGAGGTGAGAGCTGTCAGGAATCAAACTAGAGGTTTCTAAAAGACCCTCAGCTACCTGTAAGGCTGTTTTTTGAAGCTGTATCCTGGTCCAATGGATGTAGGATGCAAAGAAGTGGCAATTCTGAGGGGGTCACAAAATTCATGCCACAGTAGCAAAGACAATCAGTTTAGATAAGCTAGAATCTCAGCGCTTTAAAGACAGTTGCCCTATGCTCACCTGATCCCGACCTAATTGTGAACTTGTGATCAAAACCACAGAGGATGATGGCAGGTAATAATGTTCAAAAGAGCCGCTTTGGAAAGACATACAAGGTGGCTGAGAAGTCGTCTGGTACACTGGAAAAATTGGTCAACCAGGAGGTTATATTGGACATAAAAGAAACACTATATATTGGAATTGGTTTAAAGACTCCAACAGTTCTATTTTGTAAAAAAAAAAAAAAAAAAAAAAAAGGCCAAATGATAAGGGTTCTTTTTTTCTTTCCATTACTTTATTCGTTTCTTTATTCTTTTTTTTTATTATTAAATTGCCTATGAAATTATATGATATATTTCAAGATATAATTCACCACACATATGACAACATATAATCACTATCTGGTTTAATAAATTCAAATGATGGTGATAAATTGGATTCATAACGATTGCCTCACACTTCAACCCAGTTATTTGAATTTGACATAACAAACGAATGGTACAGTAAATGTAAAGCAATGTGATTGTTCTACATGTGACATAATTTCGCTCAGAATAAACACAAAACAACCAATTATTGTTATTATTATTATTATTATTATTATTATTATTATTATTATTATTATTATTATTATTATTATTATTATTATTATTATTACTTGTATCAATGTTTAGGCACTGATTGGACGCCATCTGTTTTTCCTGTACGGACCCTTTGATGACGTAGGAGGTTAAAGTTCAAACCCGCGACAACAACATCATCGTCTCGGCGCGATCACGTTGTTTTAAGCAGCATGAAAGTCACTTAAACAGCTCCGTGTTTTTATCGATCCCTGAATGAAGAGCATAAGAACAGAAATGTAAGTGCCTGTGTGTGACTTTGGGCTGAAATCAAAGAGGAATCAGCGGCTGCAGCAGCGGTTACAGGTAACAATGCTACTTAGCATTAGCATGTTTGTTTGCTACCTGTCAAACACTGAAACGTTCAACACGGTCAGACAGTTTCAACTCCCGTGGTTTTAAACAGGGCTGGTTGTTGGGAAAGAAAACTCTGGAGTTGTAGTTTATCGCTTGTTAACTTAAATAAGCGTAGGAAACAGGATATATTCCTCATATTCAGCTCATATGTTATTGTTGTTGCCACCAGTCTAATTAATCAGCCGACATGTCAAAACATGTCACAACATGTCAGCGGTGATACTGATGTGACCGTGAAAATTACTCGGTATGACATATCTCAAACCTACTACAACCATAAAGTTGGAGAAGTGTTATGGTTTTAGAAACTTCATCATTGAATATTGACATATGTTCGGTTAGGTTTGACCAGATAAACTACTTCCTGCGTTTTACTTGTTCCCACCCTGACCTGTTTCCATGATCCAATTATTGTGTCTTTGAATTTTTCTCTGCTTCAGACACACCATTCACGAATGAATGAATAAATGCTTTATTTCGGTTAAAAAATTCATTCATCACACAGTCACAGTGATGACAGTGGCTGTTTTCAAATTCACCTACTACATACTACTTTTTAATGCACTATGTAGTACACACTGCATACTGCGTACTGTATTTGAATGTAGTATGACAGTTCTGATTGGTCTGTTTTGTAGTTTGCTACACTGGTTTCCAGTTTGAGGAATGCGAGAGTAAAGCTGATAGATTTTTTTCCCCTGACTTTATTATAATTTATTATTGTTTAGTTATATTATAAATATTGAATGAATAAATTCTCCAGAAAGAAACCTCTACATTTTGGAGGAAAAAGTTTGAATTATCAGGTTTGTAAAGTCACAATTTTACCGTACAGAACAGGATTAAAACACAGACGTCCTCTGCAGTTATTACAAATGATTTTAGGTCCCAGTGCTTCAAACTGCATCAGTTTGTTAATAGTTGATAGGATGAAGTTTATATATGTTAATTGGAAAATGTATACAATCTATGTCCCCACTTAAAATATGTTTTGGTGCTTACACTTAATTCCACTGTTTCGCCCAAACTTTCCCTGGTTTCTGTCATTTTCAAGTCAGACCTTTAGCCAGGTGCTTTGCATTGTGGGAAACAGTATGTCAGGTAGACTGGTCCGATGCATACTGAGAAATTTTTCCGGATCAGTAGGTCATCCGGGTAGTTTTTGCATACTGCAACTTCACATTTGTTCCCACACTGCATACTACATTTAGGGCAAATCAGTACGTACTGGTAGTATGGTATGCAAATTCGAAAACAGCCATTGTTTATATGCCTCTGACAGGTGTCAGTACATAATCTTAAACTCCAAGTGACAGCCAGGAAACGTAGCGTCAGCTCATCTAAACCGCTGTATCATACAAGTTAAACACTTTAGAACACTGACGATCCAATCCAGGGTTTACGACACTATTCAGTTACTGTCAAAGTGGAGCAATGGAGACACACAACGTGGTATTTTTAAGTCATAAGCTACAACCCCAGTTCCAATGAGGTTGGAATGTTACGTAAAATGTAGATAAAAACAGAATACAATGATTCGCAAATCCTCCTCAACCTATTTCCAGTTGAATGCACTACAACAAGAAGACGTTTCATGGTCAAACTCATAATCTTTATTTTTTATGTGCAAATAGTCACTCATTTTGAATTTGATGCCTGCAATAGGTCTCAAAAACGAAGGGACAGGTTCATGTTTCCCACTGTTACGTCATCTTTCCTTCTAACAACACTCAATAAGGGTTTGTGAACTGAGGACACTAATTGTTGAAGCTTTGGAGCACAAATTCTTTCCCATTCTTGTTGATGGACAACTTCAGTTGCTCAATGGTCCCAGGGTCTCCATTGTCGTATTTCCTACCCAATCATGACACTCACCTGTTTCCAATGGACTTGTTCACCTGTGGAATGATCCAAGCAGGTGTTTTTTGAGCATTTTTCAACCCAGTCTTTTGTTGCCCCTGTCCCAACCTTTTTTTTTTTAAACGTTTGCAGGCATCAAATTCAAAATGAGCAAATATTTGCACAAAAAGAACAAAGTTTATCAGTTTGAACATGAAATATCTTGTCTTTGTGTTGTATTCAATTGAATATAAATTGAAGAGAATTTACAAACTATTGTATTATGTTTTCATTTACATTTTATACATCTCAACTTCACTGGAACTGGGGTTGTAAATACACTTTCAAAGTGCATGTATATAAAATTACACTATCTCACACCTGCACTCATACAATGAATTAGTGACTTAAAGTTGAGTCTTTTTCTCCGTAACGTTAAGGGTTATGAGTGTTTACGATGATAGCCAGCATGTTTTAGGAAGCGAGCTTGTCAGATTGTTGTACAGCACTGTTAAATTCCTCATGGGCCTGAAGGTGTAAATGAGCCTCTGTTTTAATGAAAACACACATGAGTGATTGTACTTTCGTTCTTTTAGCATGGCAGGAGTGTTCGACATCGACCTGGAGACTGAGGACCTCAGTGACACAGAGGTCTGTATCCTACAACCTTTAAATAGACATAACAGTTAAAACAAAAATGATTTACTTCACTAGAGTTAGAGACTGACACACCAGTTTGGACCTCACTCACTTTTTTCTTTTTTTCTTTGTAGGATGAAATCTGTGACTTCCCTGTGACAGAACAAGAGAAGTATGTCAAAGTTACCATCACTACCAACAAAAAAAGATGCAAACATTGTTCTTCAAAAGGCCTTAATTAACACTACTGCCCTTTTTTTCATTTCATGCCCCCTCCAGTGTTCAGACAGAGGAGGTGGAGTTGACAAGTGAAAGTGTCAACAGGGACAGTGAGAGAGTTGGTCCTGACTGCTTTGAGCTGCTCACTGTGCTGGGAAAAGGAGCTTATGGGAAGGTCTGTGTGTGTAATAGAATCAGACCATTGTGCTTTACAGTTCGTTACACTGTCATGATAATAACAAACTGTGTGAAATTTTTTTTTCAGGTTTTCCAGGTCAGGAAGGTCCAGGGGCCTCAGACGGGGAAGATATTTGCCATGAAAGTCCTAAAGAAGGTACTTTTTCTAGCCTGGAGTCTGACTGAAAGAAAGATGGCTGCGGTTTTTATTCATTATGAGTGGAAAAAATACTCTAGCAGCATAGAGGAATTGGGGTTTTTACTTCACTCTTGCACAACAAACATGTTGAATTTTGAAGTCACTGCTCCAGCCTTAAAGAGACACTTACTGAAATGACATCAGCCTGACAGAAGCAGTAGACTTAAGCTCTCAGAGGGACAATATGAAAACAATACTCTTCCTTAAAGGTAGGGTATGCAGATTTTTCATAAACATTTAATATGTAGTTTTTACAGGAATAATCCTGCTCAATCTTCATCTCTGGGCCTCTGTACTTGTGTGACAGTGTCTATTGGCCCTTTTCCACTGACTCGCCTTGGCCCTACTCTACTCGACTCTACCCGGTTTGTGTTGCGTTTCCACTAGCGCGGTACTACGCGGCAGACGCCAGTTTTTAGTACCTACTCTACCCGGGTTCCAAGCGAGTAAAGCCGATACTAAAAGGTGATGTCGATGGTCTGCCGGTCACTCATTGGTCGGAGAATGTCCTCACGGAAGCTTAAGACTCTGTAGAATCACTTACAAGAGGCAAACAAATAAGTCCGCAACGAGTTTTTAATGACATTTAAACCCGACGGCACAGAACCAGACTGAATGAAGACAAAATACCACCTTAAAATGCACCTTCATGATTCCTAAATAAGTTAAAAGTCCTTTTTAAACGAAAAAGAAGTTAACAGCAAAGATAGTTCGGTGTAAAGAGTCTTTTCGATTAAATCAAAGTTCGTCGGCGCAGGAGCGATCTGTCTGCTACGAGAGTCTTTAAGCACCAATCAGTCCATTAATCCACAGGGATCCAAAAAGGAAAACCAGTTCAAAGAAGAATTATTGATCAATAAAAAAATCTCTGGTATACCAGGCCCAAAAATCAAAAATTAAAGCAATCTCACTGGATCCAGTGAAGAGTTAATGTCGTTAAGCAGCGCCTTCGTTTCCCTCTGCGTGCAGCAGCACATGACTGTTGTTTACCTCTGCTCCTGTGTCATGCCGCCCGACGTTGAGCCGCTGTATTACTTTAATGAAATCTTTTGAAAGCTTTGTTTTTTCCTTTAAAGACCACGGTGACACATATGTTAGTACAAAATTGTGTTTGTGTCACGTTATAGATGACATGCACGCACTTCTGCGCAGCACTTTAGCGCAGCTGCTATAAAATCCACGCCCACCGTGAGTCTGGAGCCGGGCTAGTGGAAAAGCTAACCAAACCGAGGAGAGCCGAGTAGAGCCGAGCCGAGTAGAGTAGGGCTGGAATTGTATAGTGGAAAAGCGCCATATGTGTACCTCACTCCCTTATAGACCCCCTCCTCACTTGTTTTGTTAATATTACACCGGATTCGGGACGCTTCTGGGCGGAGAGTAGGAGTTGTCATGGGGGGTGACCAGTAGGCCTGTCACAATTATCAATAAATCAATTAATTGCACAATAATGAAAAATAGACTTGATAAGTTGATATGACCATTTTTTATTCACCAAAGACACTGGATAATGAATTAACTTTGCTGTATCGCTGTGAGTTTTTTTCTTATCAGCAACAGGGTCTTGTTTATATATTGCTTTTGATTGTGTGTGGTTTTTATTCAAGTGCATTTTTTATTTACAAAGGTCCTAACAGTTTTGCCTGTGAAATATTTTAGTGTTTGAACCTAATGTTAACATATATTGAAGTGCAATTTTGTTTACGGAGACTTTATACTTTATTTATTGTTTCAGTTTTGTGCGGTTTTTAATCAAGTGCATTTTTTTTTAACAGAGACTGACAGTCCATTTTATTAACAGTTTTTGGTTGTGTTGATGATTTATTTTGGATATTTAAAATGTCTTTTTTTCACAACACAATTCCAATTTTAAATAATCTTAAGAAATAAAAGGTTATTTATCTTTAAAAGGGTGTACTGGCACTTTTATACTATTATTATTATATGAGCTGGAAATGGTATCAAAATGGCAATGTTATCGATTATCGCAATAATTCTTGGGACAATTTATCATCCAGCAAAATTTGTTATTGGGACAGGCCTAGTGACCAGCCAATCACAGCGTGCTAAGTGTGCATGTGACTTTGTGTGTTGATGTGTAAAGTGAGTGGGAGAAGCTATCCTGAGCAGTGAGCAGTAATTTTGTAAACAGAGAAGCGAAACCTATCGAAAATGTCTGCATACTTCACCTTTAAGACACCAATGTTAGAGGAAATTGAATCCCTCATTTTTTCTCTTTTAGTTATTATTTATTTCTACAACAGTTATTAAAAGCAGCTCCAATATTATAGCATAACTTAAGAACATTCTTTCTACTCTGCTCCTGATCCTTAACAGTTTCTTTCCGTCTCTCTTCCTCTCCCTGATTGCTCCTCAGGCTAAGATAGTGTGCAACGCCAAAGACACGGCACATACACGAGCAGAGCGGGAGATCCTGGAGACGGTGAGACATCCTTTCATCGTGGATCTGCTCTACGCCTTCCAGACTGGAGGGAAACTGTACCTCATACTGGAGTGTCTGAGCGGTGAGACACTGATCAAGTCTCTTTTCTGAATTTAGTACATGGATATTGTTAAAGAGGAGAAATGAGGTGAATGGAGAGGTAAAACTCTTGATTAAACCAAACTGGGCTTTTTTTGTTTTCCAGGAGGGGAATTATTCATGCAGCTGGAGAAAGAAGGCATCTTCATGGAGGACACTGCATGGTAACAGCTTATAGCTTTTACAGAATAAATGAGCAAATTATTGTATAGTGGTGTTGATCAATCCTGTGTCAGCAGGCTTTGATGTACACAGGAAAAACAGTCGGTATAAGGAGCAAAGCAGGCAGAACACAATTCATCCAGGCAATCGCCAATTAGAGTTAAAATCAAAAGAAAGTCAGTCTCTATTTTGGGTTCATACCACAGAGTTAACTAGACTGAATAGACTGAATAGACTTAAGCTTCTGTTTGAAGGATGGATTATGGTTTCCACAAATGTCATGTGGAATCGGCACAAGAGAACGTGTGTAGCATCTATGCTTTTTAACGCTCAGCACAGTGAGTGTGCTCCCAAACTGCAGGGGGCAGTGTGGGGCAAACACACGTCCACGAGAGCGCTGGACTGGAGTAGCAAAAGTTTAAAAATGAGTACACTTTTTTTTTTTGTCCATTCCACCACAAAATTCATAGTATTCTTCACAAAAAGTATTTTCTCAAAATTAACCTAATGGAGGTTTTTCTCACGCAACTAAAGTAAGGTTATCAACACAAAACCAAGACCTCAGAACAGAAAAGAGCTTTCTCAAACAAAAACTCAGATTTGAGGCAGAACCAGCAGTGATTCAAGTGAAAAGGGATTTCAGATCACAAATATTCACAATCTGCAAAATGATGTTGGCTGGGTGCAGACACGGATTTGGGTGTTGGTTCATGTTAAAACACAGAAGGGGGGCTAGACTGCTAAAATGGTGTCTTCCATAAATGACACAAAGCTGTGCAGACCTCTAGGAGCATAAACCAAGCGTCACTCAGACTGAGACAGGATTGAAGCTTCTGTTTGATATGGTATTTACAGTGAAACCAAGACTTAACTAAGCTCTTCAATGGAATGAAATAAGCAAAGAAATGAGGTTAGTTTGAGTTTGAGTAACACCAGAGTTTGCCTCCAGAGTTTCTGAAGTGCAGCAGAAAAGAGCAGACATAGTTGACTGAGAAACCCAAGGCTGAGTGTAATTTAGGGATGTTACGGTTACTGGTGTTGCGGTAAACCCGGGTAAAAATGCTGATGGTAAAAATAACCGTTGTCATGTCAAAAATCGTGGTTTCCCAACTTGATCAGAATCTCCTCAACTAGCTGCGCAGGTGCACTGTGTAGCCTCCACTTTCTGTTTAAACTGTATTGAGATGAGAAATTGAATCATGGCGGCAGGAGGAGACAACAGCGCTCAGGAGTTAATTATCCCTCTAACCCCCAATTCACACATAAAGTATGCTGAAGTGTCTGCTCCCAAATTGAGCAGACACTTGAGCAAACAAACAGAAAACAATGTTAACGCACCTGCGTCTAAAAACGCACAAGTACAGCTTGAATTTTTGGATTTGTATAATTTCAGCTACTGGAAATGTACCTGACAATAAGCTGTTTACATGAGTTATCCTCAAGTGTCTGCTCAAGTTGGGAGCAGGAACATGGTGTTTTATTTTGAAATGATCAGATGCTTTGTTTGTTTCGAGGCTTTTTCCTGTTTGGTGTGATCTTCTCTGCAGAACGTGTTTCTGCTCTACAGTCAGGCGAAAACAGCTGTTTACATGCTGAACCATTGTTCCTATGATGTTAATAATTTCACTTTTTATAAGGTTTTGCCTATATTTTTGAAATAAAATCAACAATGTTAGATTGTTTGAAACTATTTCAGTTTCCTTAGGTCTGTCAGTGCTTTCTGAACATATTGAACACATTTTTAAAAATACCGCAATAATACTGAAAACTGTGGTAATTTAGGTCACAATAACCGTGAGCTTAATTTTCATACCGTGACAACCCTAGTGTATTTTATGAAGAGTTACCCTTTACGGTCACTTTGCAACAAAAGACATAAAATGCACCATTATAATATTCAAATGAAGTCATATTGCTTGTAAGATTGAACAGGAGAAACTCACCTGCAAACGCCTTGAAGTCAAACTTCAACTGAACTTTCTGGTTTTTTGAGTCATACTTGAGTTATTACTCTGAGCCAGTGACACTCCTACCAATACTAACACCTCTGGAAATTTCACTAGTGTTTCCTTTATTGTGACACTCGGATAATTCAGATAGATCTCATGTATATGCAGAGGAAAACTATTCAATTTGTCATTTCTTGAGCAGAGACAAAAAAAAAAGAGCCAGGGTTCAAGAGGTTAAGAAAATTAGAAACTGTCAACTTGCTCGTTCATTTGATTTTTTTAAGATGTCATGTTAGGCTATAAATTTTGAACTTTGTAGGGTTGAATAATCATTTTTTATTAAACAAACCAGGTTAAACCTATCAACATTTTGCTGTAATCTCACACAGTTAAAATGAAAGATTTCTCTTCAAGTCGCGACCACAAACTTCACTTGATTTTTTTTTTTTTTTTTAACAAGGACTTCTCTTAAATATAATGAATTAATTGGCTCAATCTGCTGCCTGCTGAAGTGAGGTTTAAGACTGAAGCTGTCACCTTTGGCTTTACCAGATGCTACCGTCGTGTATTTTCTTGGATTGGATTTTTCATTTATAATAATATACAAATCGTATTCCTAATATTTCTAATTTGTAGGTACTTAATATCTGTTCTTTTATATATTTGATATTTAATGTTTATTCTTACTTGTTTTTTGTACAAAGAGAGCACAGTTAAACCAAAGTCAAATTCCTTGTATGCTGTATGCTAACATCAGGGCCAAACAAGCTCCCAGATCTGATTCCAGAAACCTCCATTACTTTGAACCCAGCCCAAGCACAACAATGACTCTATAGTTAATTGCCTGCTTGTTTTATTTTTGTTTAGTCTGACGTTCACCATGACTTAAATGATTCTTTTGTGTTTGTAGCTTCTACCTGGGTGAGATCACCCTGGCCCTCGGTCACCTCCACTCCAACGGGATCATTTACCGGGACCTCAAACCTGAAAACATCATGCTCAATCACCAGGGTAAGTGAAATAATACGCAAAACAATGTGATGTGATTCAATGATAACAGAAATCAAAGACAGCAAATCTGAGTTTTGGGAAAAAAATTATCTGAAGGGTGTGAAATGAAATGCACGTGGGTGTTCTAACCTCTGAGTTTCGATTTCATATCTGATCTCATTTTCTTTTCTGCTTTCTGCTTGAAAACAGGATGTGGTTAGTTTGTCTGGAGTCTGCTTTTTTTGCGGTCGAAAGTGGACTCTGAGTCTTCCTCTTTCTCACAATCTAGATGAAGTGTAACTTTCACGGTGACTTTACTTTAATCGTGACTTTCCTCTCTCTAGGACACATCAAGCTGACAGATTTCGGCCTCTGTAAGGAATCCATTCACGACGGATCTGTCACTCACACCTTTTGTGGCACCATAGAGTACATGTGGGTAACATGAACACACCCTGCAATCTAAAGTGCCCCCGTCTTTGCTCAGATACTGATGTGACTTAAAACATTTATATCTCATAACTTTCTGAGTCATTACACCTTCAGGTTTTGCTCATATAAGTTCATGTAAGTTCATGACTGGCTTCACTGACAGCTGTGATCCCTGTAGTTGACTGTAAAGAGGCGAAGGACTCACCTCTGCACTTCATACTAACTCAAACAACTCTCAACTGAGTTCAGCATTAAAAGTTCTCCATCAACCCCCATTCAAAACTCTGTATCAGAAGCAAATATGTGATGTCAGGACTATGTCCATGATACAATTAATGGTAGAGGCCGTGGAAAACTATCGCAATTATTTGATGGATGAGTGTGAATCAATCAAAAAAAATTGAAAAATAGATTACATCCTAAGACAGCATGTAAAATAGTTCACCAACAGAGGAAAGTCTGCACCGCTGTTACTGCATAGATAGGCTTCCAGAGAGAGAGACAGACTGAGAATCCTCAATCTGTCGTGTTGTACGTTAAAGATTCCCACAGACGTCTCACAGAACATTCACACGTCTCACTTTATTGCCAGACTAACCTCTTGTTATGAACCTGTGCCTTTCAAAATAAGAGCACACTGTAAAACTAACATTACACTACAAAACTACCGTGAGAGCCCAGGCTGAGAGACAGAAGTCACTAACAGAGTCCTTTCAGCACCAACATCAATATCAAGGTAGCTGAATTATGGAAATGAAAGTTAGATTAAATCACCCCCAACTTTAGTTCATTTTATTTAAAAAATGTATATGGTCTTCATGGTGTAATTTAAGAAATCTATTGAGACAGTTTTGTGATACATTCAGCCAGATTCATAAATCTGAATGAAATATTTTAATGGAACTAAAAGTACGTAGCTATAAATTATGATATGGAATGAAAGGTTTGTTAGACTTTGATTTTGATTTTTCCCTTTCGGGGCGCAAATTTTAGAAAACTGACAAAAAGGTTCTGGTTAAATCATCAACTTGTGTCATTTTATTAATGTAAGGGCTGAATGGAACGTTTTATTTGGGGATTTACAGGAGAAATCAAAATATTGAGATGTACTAAGCAAAATGCAACAAACTGTATTGGGATACAGCCATAAAAAAATCAAGATTCAAGCCAAATTTATGCATTACTATACCATTATTATTATTATATTTGTTAAA
Source organism: Thalassoma bifasciatum (assembly GCA_008086565.1). Classification (NCBI taxonomy): domain Eukaryota; kingdom Metazoa; phylum Chordata; class Actinopteri; order Labriformes; family Labridae; genus Thalassoma; species Thalassoma bifasciatum. Next base: position 169,257 of record RPOG01000342.1, read on the forward strand.
AATTGTATCAAAACAGCAGTATTGTTTATCTCAATAATTTCTAGGATAAGTTATCGTCCATTAAAATTTGTTATCGTGACAGGAGAGTATTTAAAATAGATCAGACTACTTTAACGTGATATCTTTTGCATTCAGTATTGTTAAAACACTTCACAAAAAGGTGTGCAGCTTCATTTTCTGACCTGGCATAGTTCATCTCTACAAACCCAAGTATTGAAACAGGTCTCAGTACCGCCTGATACTCAGTACTTTAAACTTGTATCAGTATTGCATGCAAAAGCTCCAATGCTACAAATTTGTTTCACAGAAAAAAAAAACCTCCATGTGAGGACAATAATCACTGATGAAGAAGCAGGTATAAGGCTGCCACTTTTCCCCAAAATTAAATTTGAAACAGTTTTTAAACATACACAACAATAATTGAAGATATTCGGTGAATGGACAACATTAACACAAAGTTACTGTTGTCATTATGACTTAAAAAGAGTCAACTCATTTTTTATTGTTTTAGTAACTGTCTTCACAGAAAAGTTTTTGTGTTATTCTTCATATTCTCTGAGAAACGGCCAAGAAATCATCAATTCTGCTGGGATCTGTAAACTTATGAGCACTACTTTCTCACAGCCCTCACTGAGGCCTGTTTCTTTTTTATTACTTTAATAAGTTCATAAAAAGGTTGTAAAGTTTTATGAGGAGGAACCTAGAGGGTTTTAAAACCTGTGGGTGAAAATGTTTAATAGACTGATCCTCTGAACCTGACTTTTGGGTCTTGCCTCTTTTGTTAGGGCTCCAGAGATCCTGACCCGGTCTGGTCACAACCGAGCAGTGGACTGGTGGAGTCTGGGGGCTTTGATGTACGACATGATGACCGGATCAGTAAGTTAGATCTGATGAGATGAGAATGGTGATGGGACTCACCCAATGACTGTACATAGAATGGACAGCGTGCTTCCACCTGTCACCGTTCTACGTTTTTGAAGCCAAAAAAACCCGTTTCTCTAGCCGCCATTGTGCAGCCAGAGTCTGCGCAGTAGAGAATTTCCGGTGGAGCCAAGTAAAAAAGAGAAATGAAAATATTTATTTCTTCTTCTTCAGAAGGTTTAGTCTCCTTTTGGCTCTTTCCCGAAGTTTCTTATATCCCCGATAAAAACTACTCACGAACGGCAGCTGTCTACTATCGTAAGACGAAACTTATATCGCGGTTTTTAACGTCCAATAACTAATGAGAAACCAACTTCTCAGGAAAAAAAACACCGAACACCATGCAGCCAGATGACATCGTCATACTACCTTAGCGTAAGGATGAGAGAATCGTTTCCATGAGGTATTGTAATTTTTTAAAGTTTTCCCGGCTCATATCTGGAATACATAGGGAGGCGGGGCTTATGACCTATACTGCAGCCAGACACCAGGGGGTAGGAGCATCTGCTGGAAGCTTCAGTTTGAGCCCAACGTCGTTACGTCCACTCATTATACAGTCTATGGACTCACCCTAATTCTCCAAATGTTTTTGTCTAGAGACCTCTGTAGATGGACACGAGTTAATGGCTGCAGACTGCTAATCTTAGAAAATCATATCATGAATGTTCTTTTGGTGTTAATCTAAAACATGGGGCTGATGGAGGAAGGGAACAAGACTCAACTTCAAGCCAAAGCAGAACAAAAGTAATTCCTGCTTTGTTGATGACATGCTTTAGTCTTTCACTAATTTTTGGAGCTTTTTTTTTTTTTTTTAGTGTTATTATGAATAATTACTGATCATAGAAACATTGACAAATCAAAACCTGTTCAATCAGGAAACTTCTTTAATGCTCAACAGTTGGAAAACATTCAGATCAAACCAGAGATTTTTTTCTTTACAAATGAATCTCATTTCATGTTTTTTGAGAATTGGCCAACAATAGTCTGAAGTTTTTTTTTTTTTTTTTTCTAAATACCAATGGGACATAGAGCACTTTCTTATTAACTTTTAAAGGCTTAGGAGTCTAGTCAGTGTTTGACAGTTGTGAAATAATAAGCAAATGTAATAGTTAAAAGAACTGGATGATAAAAAAAGAACCAAATGAAGAAAAGGAGCAGTAAAAAAAAAAAAATAGCTGTAAAAAATACTAATATTTCAACTAATATGAGAAAATTAGTTCAAGATAAATACAACAAAAGATCCCTACATTTTATAGCCTAAATATCCTACACTCCAAAAACTGAAATCTAAGCAAGTCATTGTCTTTTTTGTGGTAAAAATGTTTTTATTTTTCTTGATTTGAGCTACATTCACCAGACTAGTTCATAAAAATGTCTTACTCCAAGTTTTTAAAAGACAAAATTAGGTCTGAATTGCTTGTAACAATTCCAAAAAATCTACTAATGGGAAAATAAAAATTTGCTTGTGAAGTTTCTTTAAATTAGAAAAATTTCCTAGTACGAGAAACGTTTTTCTTATCCCATCGGCAGATTTTTTTGAGTTGTTACAAGCAATTCAGATCTAACTTTTTGTCTTAAAATAACCTATAGTAAGACATTTTCCTGGACTTATAAGTAGAATGTTGCTCATATCAACAATAATGAGACAAATTTGACTAAAAATAAGATATAATGACCTGCTCAGATTTCAGTATTTTGCATTGTAACACATCCTATAAAGGCATGGAGAAGCTAAAAGACTTCACATACTCTCACAGGTAATTGACATATTTGTTTTTAATCTTAGAATTTAATTGCGGAAGATAAATAGTTAAAAGATAAGGAGTACCTAGAGCGTAGAGACATTTAAAAGCATCTTTGACTGTAACATAATGAAATATGAGGTAAAGAACTGTGAATCAAAACATCAGATTCATCATCTTTCACATCCCTCCTGTGGTCTGTAAATGGTTATGAATTCACTCACTCTTCTCTGCAGCACCAAGCTCAGTGCTGCCATCTCCTGGCTCTTCTAATTACTGAACTACAACAAATAGTTTAGACCAGGGTTTTTCAAACTGTACCATGCTACTATTGCACATTTTTATGCGATTATGTCTGGGTTCCTATCTTATATGATATTTTACACAAACACATTGTGGGACATGTACAGTTACATCAATTACAGCACAACAACAACAACCCACTACCACTACAACTGTGACTATTTTTCTCCATTTAAGTCACTTTTCACGTATTTTCTGCCAATTTTGGACCATGTTTTGATACCTTCTCACAATTTTCTGTTGTGTTTTTACCCATTTTTGACACTTTTCACTGTTTTTAGTCACTTTTTCTCCATTTATGCTTCTTTCTAAATTTTTTAATGTTTCCGCCAAATTTTCTTGCTAATTTTTGTTGCTTTTGGACCACTACTTTCAGGTTTTATCCCACTTTAAATGCCAGTTTTTGTTGCTTTTTCAGCAAATTTCACTTCCTCAAACTAAGCTTTATTGATGTTCTTATCTGTTTTTACCTTATCTTACCACTCAGATTGTGCCTTTTGTAAAGGTAGTTTTTCACAGTTTGTCTCCTTGGTCCAGCAGGGTCGATTATATTATATCATATTATATTATATTTTATTATATTGCATTATATTACATTATATTACATTATATTATATTATAAATTCCATATCCCTCCCTCCAATTTTCAAAGACACCTTGCGCCCCCTGGTGGACCCCTACTTATAAATCTACTGCACTGGACCACTTGTCATGAAAATGAGAAAAGAAACCACCCAGCACCATAAAGCTCTTTAATTCAGACTCTTTTTTTATCAGTGAGTTCATCTTGCTTTACCATTTTGAACAGGAGTGAGCGCTTTCAAACTGAATTAATGTTTTGTGTTTTTTTTTCCTTCTCATATTTGAGCCAGAAAACTGGAATTCACTGAGAAGACAGAAATGAATCAAGAGTAGCATAAACTGCTAAAACAAATGTTACTGAGTAGGAATGCAACATAACTTAAAATTCAAATTTTTGTTCAAAATATTTTGTTAAAAAATTTTCAAATATATTATTAATGTGCTTATTCTTTATCGTGTTTTATTTTTTCAAAACAGTGCATTGGGGATTTCATGGATATCAACAGTACTTTTTGTAGGCACTAAAAATCTCATTTTGATGAAAGACTTTGCATAGACTGATAGATTGATCATAACAGAAACATAATAAAAAATGTTGGTAAACAGTGATGTCCAGTTAATTTGAAGCAGTGGTGACAGACACAACAGGTGCTGAGGTTCTTTCCATTTGATAAGCTCTGTACTTAATTTTAACCACCCTGACTATTTTTATTGAGAAAGGCAGATAATGTTTGAAAATACACAAAAATCATTTAAAAGTTATTCCTGTAAGCAGGAGCACAGTTCTTCTGAAACTAGATTGGCTAGAAAAGTTAGAAAACTGTTGCACAACGAAGTGTGAGCGCTAACATTTATGGGTGTTTAATTAAATAAGAGGTTTCAGTGAGTGATCGTGCTCCAGTGCTGTAAATAATTCACCTCCATTAGTTCTGCAGCCTGCAGTGTTGACTCTCTCCCATGATCCTCTCTGTCTCATGTTCCTCCTCCAGCCTCCGTTCACCGCTGAAAACAGGAAGAAGACCATCGATAAGATTTTAAAGTGTAAACTCAATCTGCCGCCATATCTGACCATCGACGCCAGGGACCTCATCAAGAAGGTACCACATCTCACACACACGCACACACACACACACACGCTCGCATGCATAACCACATAAATGACTAACTGAAAGAAAAACAACTCTGCTTTTATATAAACTGATAGTAAATATTTTGCCATCATTTACTCCCCAGAGCATGTTTGTGGAAATAAACTTAATTTCTTGTTATTCTCAGTTTGTCTGTAACACTTCTCAAAGCATCTGTTTCCTCTTCTGTATCATAAATCTCAATCTGGGATCCTTCTGCTAATCACTGCCGGCTGTGGTGGCATTTGATCTGTGTCTTAATAACTTTCTCTTCTTCTGTATCGCTCAATCTGTTCCTGTTCCTCATTTTCAGCTGACGTTAATGGCCTATGACTAAAATAACTAAATGAAAGAAACACAAGAGCCAAGGCTGATAATTTATCTATTTACTCAGCACAGTTGAGTGACTTCAACGAGGGGAGAGAAGTTTTGGATTTTCTTATTTGGATTCATGCCTGGGGTCAAAGTGGATCCAGTCATTGGATCCAGGATTATCATTTTTGGCTCTAATAGGCTCAGATTGTGTCTTTGAGTGACTGACAGCATCACAGAAAACTAGGGATGGCTTCCTTTCACATTTGAACCGATACAGTATGAACTGAACTGATGCCCAGTACCTAAGAATTGGTACCAGTATTAGGGCTGAACGATTTATCGTTTTCTGATCTAGGTCGCAATTTCACACATCGTGATCATGCAATCGCCAAAGCTGTGATTTTTTTTCCTGCTCCTGACTGACCCAGGATCTGTTATGTCAGCTGTTTTACACACACCTGTAATGAGTGTAAGACTGTTGGGAAAAATCCTTTTTTTAAGGGGGTTGTTGTTTATTTTATATAATTTAACTGGACACAATTGAGGGTATTTTGCGCTGCATCACTTTTAAAAGTTGAGAGTCAAAGATAGCTCTTTTTGTTCTTCTGTTTTAATAACTAAAAATACGTTTTGAAAAGTACGTTTTTGAAAAAGCAGGAAAAGGTTTTAGACTTGGGATTTTGAGAAGAGTCAAAATTTAACAACTTTTGGAAATATATTATTTGAATTTTTTTTTTGCCTTTTTTCCTAAAATTTTGTATTTATTTTTCATAAGTCACTATATCTGCCAGAAAAATTGCAATTAGATCTCTTTCTAAAATAGTTCAGCCCTGATCAGTACTCAATGGTACCAGTTTTCTGTACTTTTGTGTGTGTTAACTTGGTCACAAATGTACATTTTTTAATTATGAAAATTACAAATTTTTCAATTTGCAAAAGACAACTCTTTTGACTGTCTGCACTGTTTACATCCCAGTTGTTCCACAAATTTCTTCTATATAAAAACCCTTATCCAAAACTTAACCACAACTTAACCCTATAAAACCCAACCTATCAAAAAATAGTCCTAAAATTCAAATTTTTTGGAACTTAGCCAACTTAACTTAACCCCTTTAACAAAATCCATTAAAAAATGCTTTGTCATTTCATTCATGATATATTTCTTGTACCACATTTGACACACTGGGCAGTTTTGCATACCATCTTCACTACTTTATTAAAGTTTTTTTTTTTTTTAGTAAATATGCCTTTATTTAATGTAGAAAATACCTATCTTTTTTAAAAAGTAACTATTTAGATATAACTCTTGCTGCAACCTCTTGAAAATCAAGCAATAATTTTCCTGAAAATATGTGAGTGGATGATTTCATGAGAGCAGATATTTTTGAAAAGGGCCAAAATCCAACTTCAGCTGACTGTAGTGATAAGACAATCCTCAAGGTGGTAGAATATGTTTTTAAACATATTTTAGCAGATTTTTAAACAAACCATTTATCATGCTGATGAGACTATGTCTTCAGACTCATGTATCAAATATGATACGTTTGGCTTTAAAGGGTTAATGACTTAACTACAACTACGCAATGTTTTTTCTTAATGATACACAAATTTAAACCTAGTTCTATCTACTCCATACTGATTTCCGGCATGGAAAATTACCTACTCTTCCACTCCATCACAGCCACAAAGATGCTTTTAGGTATTGTTTGATTTTACACAAATCAGTACTCTGTTCTACTGACAGAATTTTGTCAGTTCATATAAAATTACAGTATTCTGTACCCATCCCTACAGAAAACACAGAGCTTTTGTTAAAGGAACCTGGTAGATTACTGGGGTGTCCTATCAATCGAAGCACTGATTAATGCGTTTCTTTGTTTTTAAATGATTTTGGTGTTTTTAACTTGTCAGTTAGAATCCAACACAACTTCTGTGTAATGACTGTCAACATGAAAAAGTATATCTCTGTTTGCAGATCAAGTTAAGGGACAGATAATCTGGAAACTTCATAAGTTTTTTACGAAATCGCCCATCTCTTTGATGACAGGTTCCACAATTTACATCTTTTTTTTTTTTGTTCCAGCTGCTGAAGAAGAATCCAGCTCAAAGACTGGGCTCCAGTAAAGCAGACTGTGCTGATATCCAGGTAATAACTTTCATTCACACACTGATCGACTTCTTCTTGCTGTGTCTTGAAACGCTTCCCTGAAACATGAAAAGTGAAAACACATCAGACCTGTTCTTGACTTTCATTGTCAAACATAGAGATAAAAAAAATCACATTCATTATAGACAAAAACCTGCAGCAATCACATGGGCAGAGATGAGAAAATGGATGTCGTGGTGATGTGACCTGGAAGCGCTTAAGAAAGATATTTTCTGTGTGTCTGTCAGTCTGTAGGCGTTGGAACGCACGAGCAGAAGAGAAACAAAAATAGGCATCTTCATAGAGACAGAAATCACATTCTGTTATGAAAGTAAGATAAAAAGCATAAAGTCCTTTAGTTTGTTAAATAAAAGCTGCAGTAGCTGCCCGTTACCTTGACAACACGTCTGGGCACGTAAAGCAGTGTTTGACAGGGGATCATGGGCACAGGCACAAACAAGAAAATGGACAGTGAGAGGAGCAAGGGCAAGAATTAAAAAGAAACAAATATTACAGTCTGATGTAGCCACATGTGACAAACCCCTTAACTTTTTCATCAAGATGAGATGAAAGTGGAACTCAAGAAAAGGTGAAACAGGAAAGGTGTACGGTGGCCCTGAAGTGCAAATCACAGTGGCAAACTAGAAAACACAACCACCATCCAATTTTTGAATTGTGTGTAATTATAAGGATATGATATCAATAACAGTCTGATGCTTAGGCACAGAACTTGTGTCATGATTTAACCCCCTGAATTATGAATTATGAAAGTCAGTGTCAGGATTTTTCCCTTGAGTGTTTTTATTTGTCTTAAAGCATGAAAAAAACGTTTTTCATTTTTTTTCTAAACATTTTTAACTGAACATTCAACATAAAACAGTGTGAACTTAATGTAAATATTTCTTTTTTGGTAATTTCATGAATAATCTTTTTTTAATGCAAAACTTTTTAAAAATATACATGCTAGGAAAAAAAATTGAAAACATTTATTCAGGCCATAAGAAGAATAAAAACATCCTGACACAGGCTAAGATGAATTTCCACCACTTGAACCATTGAATTTAGGATAAATAACTTTTTAATAGGTGTCCACTGTAGTGACCACTATGCACCACATGGATAAAGTGATTCAAACTGAGTTCTGAAGCTCCAGGGCTTTAAATGTGTTCCACTTCAGACCTGTCCTGAACTTTGAAATGGTACTAACTGGCAAAATTATTTCTTTTGGTTATTGAGTTTTCAGTTTTCAGACTTGATTCTTTTCAATTTCAGTTCTCCGGTTTCGGCCAAAGATTTTCATTTTGGTGCATCCCTAGTTCCAACCGGATAAATGAAACAGACGTGCTTCACACTAGTTTGAATCAATAATCATTATGTTAACTTGTCTTCTTCTTCCCACTTCAGAAACATCCCTTCTTCAAACACATCAGCTGGGACGACCTGCTGAACAAGAGGGTGGAGCCTCCATACAAACCACAGCTGGTAAGTCATCAGCTCTCACTTTATCTTCATATCACATCGAAATACTCTGTTAAGTTCCTGTTTTCCTGTTTTAGAGACATAAATATTTAGAAAAGCTCACAATTCTGAAAACTTGGAGCTCATGTATTAACAAAGTGAAAATGACCTCATTTGATTACAAGTCTCTGAACAAAATCTGTCACCCCTTGACACCCTCTGTTCCCCCTGGAAGCACTGACTTGGGGAAAGAAGAAACCACTTGAGTCATGTGAGGCTCCTCAGTGACTCCGGCATGTCTCAGATATTGAAGTCAGATGTTGAAGTTGACTGGTCTAAGGCTGAACGATAGGGACAAAATTTCATATTTTGACATTAATGCCAGATATCTAGATATCAATACTATACAATATGACTCTGGGGTTTGAGAAAGCAGCATTTTTCAGAAAAACAAAAGCATGATATTGAAAGAAGATGTGGTCAGTGTGGTTAATTGATTAAAGCTCACTGTCAGTTATCAGCATTAACAGAAAGTCACCAATAATCATGTGACTGTCTGAGCTTTACATGGAGGGTGAATTGGGAAATTCTCCATCATTGATATCTTTGATATTAGGATATCAATATATTAACTTTTCATGTTTCAGTATCGTTAGGATAGTGCTATATCTTTCAGCCCTAGACTGGACCAAGCAGAGTAGAGATGCATTTGTTTTATAGAAACTATTGCAGGTTTATTTGTCACTCTGATCAGATTTATGGAGTTTGATGATCTTAAAACAGCCTTGTGTAAGTTTATGTTTAGAGTAGAGCCCGACCAATATGGGATTTTTTGGGGCCGATACCCATACTGGGGCAAAAGAAAGTGGATATACGATACATCGGCCGATATCTCATATATCCTCTGATACATAAAATAAAAACATTGATATACACAGGGTATATACAGTACATGAACACAAATTGTTATAATACTCAAATTAGGATTTTGGGTATGACACAGCAATGTTAAAATGCTGTATTATAGTCTTTTATTACAAAAAGGTGGACGTGTGTATCGACAAGAGCATTATCTCTGTTTATTTCGCAAAGAGCATTTTACACAACATTAAAACACAGATACGCAGGAGCAGGAACCACACGATCTCCACACAGAAAAAAGAAAAATACACATTGGCTACATAATGGCCGAGGTCGATTAATTGATGACACACTATAATCTGCCCAACAGATCACTCGGCCCAACCGATTAATCGGTCGGGCTCTAGTTTAGAGTTTTCTGAAGTTGAGCCTCAGTTTCTTAGAATCTGTTTGAACATTTGGGTATAACTACTACTTTTTAATGTCACTCTAAGCTTGCTGCAGCACGTTGTTTCATTCTTCAGCACACACGTTTCACCTTTATCACCTGACACTGTTTCCACTGCTTCTCCATGTCTGTTTACTTGTTTCTTGGAGGTCACTGTTTAACCCTCTCTAACCTTTCTGTTCCCTCTTCTGTCTCTTCGTAGCACTCCGATGAGGATGTGAGCCAGTTTGACACCAGATTTACCCGACAGACACCCGTGGACAGTCCAGATGACACAACTCTCAGCCACAGTGCAGAGCTCGCCTTCGCTGTAAGATTCTACTTCATGTCTTTCCTTTTTTCTTCACTTTATGCAGCAGCTGTACAGACTTCAATCCACTTCTTAGGTTCAACACCAGATATTATGAGCTACCTTTAATGTTAACTCCTTTTGCATTGAACAAAAGAACCAAAAACTGAAATGATAGTTTCATCTGTAACCCTTGTTGCATGTTCTGATGCTCACAAAAATTCACAATTTTTGAAACTGTTCCCCTTGACGCAAGCTGTTAAATACACTGACCTTCATTTATCAAGTGCATGTGTGTCGAAAAACTTGGTGTACACCCATTTCCATGCACAGATCAACATTTATGAATTGAGACATGAGCGTAGGATACATGTCTGTGTGCACAAGTTTAATGTTTTAGGGGAGAGCGGCACATAAAACCAGTTTGTGGGGTGAAATAATGGAATAATATAAGTGCAGAGCATTTTCAGACAGACTGACAGAGGTTCACATATTAATTCTTGGACTGTTGGATAAGCCATATTATTGAAATTTAGCTTTGCAAGACAAACAACCTAAGTGGTGAAAAATGACAAAAACGACATGACTCATGAACTATTTAATAACCTAAGACACTCATTTACATGAGATCAATCAATCAGCTTGTTTGGAAAAAAAGAACCACATCACTCTTGTTTCCACTGTGTGTAATTGTGAACTTTTTACACTTTACATACAATATTATGTAAAAGAAATTAAACTGACAATGTTGTGAAATGCCAGAATTAATCTTTAAGTTAGATAATCTGCCAAAATAAACTGTCAGTGAGTGATTCTCCTTATGTTACGGCTTTTATCTCCAGGGCTTCACCTACGTGGCTCCATCTGTCCTGGAGAGTCTGAAAGAAGGTTTTTCATTTGAACCTCGAAGTCGACCTGTACGCAGACACAACAGCAGCCCACGCACACCCATCAGGTAACACACACACACACACACACACACCCATCAGGTAACACACGCACACACATAAAGTTATGTATCACAGATTATGCTTCTGCCCAGCCTGACATGAGTAGAAGTCTTTAAAGAAAGCAGAGGATCTATAAAATTTCCTCTAAATGACTCTCACCAACAGTTTTTGTGATGTTGTTTTTACATTTACATATCAAAAAGATGAACCTCTGGCCCACTATTTTCAGGTTTGCCTTTTGTTAAAGTATAGGTCATAGCCATGCAAACGTATGTCACAGAAGTCACCATGAATACAACAAATGAACATACTCAAGCTTCCTCCAACAGTCCAGAAATATTCTCACTGGGTTTACTGGTTACTGTAAATTGCCTGGAGATACAAAGTAGGGCTGAAGGATTTGCAAAATAATCTTATTGCGATTATTTTTCCCCATATTTCAATTACGAGTTTTTTGTGGGATTATTTCAAGGTTACCGCATTCTATGGGTTTTTGAACAAACATTTTGTTGGAAATAAACATTGACATTAAACATGGCACAACAACAACCCATTGCATTTCGATTTTGCTCCACGTGACTCCTTTTTGCCCATTTTCGTCACTTTTCTGGGCCCCCTGCCACTTTTAGAACATTTTTGACTATTCTTTTAGTTTTATTCCAACTATTTGTCATTTTTTTCCCCCATTGTTGCTGCCTCTTACTATTTTCCACATTTTCTCAGAATGTTTTTGCCCATTTTAGTCACTTGTCACTCTGTTTTTCACCACTTCTGGACCAATTTTGATACTTTCTGAGTATTAACTTTTCTCCCAATTTTCCCCAAGTTTTGCTACTTCTTGACCATTTTTTGCCGCCTTAAATTTATTTTTTGATTGCTGCTTCTTGTCATTTTTGCCATTTTTCACCACTTCAATAGTTTTTCTTGAAAGCCTAAGTTTCAAAAGTTTGTCTCATTGGTTGAGCATGGTTGAGTAACACTGGTGTTAGAGCATAAAACACCTACTGGTAAGTTTATCTGGTATTCTGACACAGATTAAATGGTTATTGCTCTGTCTGGGATTAGAATATTGCAACAGGTCATATTACATTTTAATCTAATTTGCAATTAATTGCCCAGCCCCAGTATTAAGTGTGGGCTTCTGTCCTTTAAAAAGTGTGTGACCTGCCCAAATTTAACCTCTTGAAAGGAATAAGTGATGAGATAATAACTTGATGGAAACCAACACGTCTGAAATTAACACTGTCAAGTGCCTGATGTTGATGCAAGATTTCATGTTCAGCCTGTAAATTCAGAAATGTTTTCACCATGTATGATTATTTGCACTACAATAGTCACATATTGAAACTTAATCGTTCTGCAGCTCCTCTCTCTTCCCTGCTGTCTGCTCACCTCTTTAAAAAAGAAAAGTTTTTTTTTTTTTTTTTCATTATCTTGTTGCTCTGACAGTTTTCTATCTTCTTTGTCTCCGTCAGTCCCCTGAAATTCTCCCCAGCCGGACCCTTCAAGTCCAGCACCGATGGAGAGCTGGAACTTTTCTCTCCTACGTCTCCACCTGCAGCTCCGGTTCGTTGTCCTCTGGAAAACGGAGCAGCCAGTCAGCCAATCAGGACGCCTGCGAGGAACAAGAAGAAGGGACATCGCAGATGAGGAGATGAACATTTTTAAAGATGACCGTGAGTGTTCAGGCACGGAACTGACAACTTTTTTTTTTGTTTTTTTGTTTCTTTGCAGGCTTGTTTGAAGTGGTTTAACATTTTCACTTGGACTCTGGGGCCGACTGTCAGGACTTTCTACTTGCTCTAAAACTAACTGTACCTCATATTCACTGGATCAACCTGAAGTCTCTGAACTTCTACTTTGTGATTACAGAGTTTTATTTTTATGACATATCTTTAAAGGTCACACCATATCATTAAGCTTTAATTTATATCTTCCATATGTCTGCACTTAAAACTCGCACCAGGGATGGAACTGTACCCTGCTACAGAGCTGAAAACGGGTACACATGAGGGACAAATCAAATCAGTGTGAGGAAAAGTCAACATCAGCTGCAGCTAACTGCTTCTGACCTGTTTTTAATGTTATTATGGGACTTACATCTGGATCAGATTATGGTTTAACAGGTGCGCCAGCAGCAGGTGGAGAATTCTCATCAGAGGATACATCAACACTGTTTCTGACGCACACACATAAATACATTTCCCAAAGGAAGCTGCCAGCTCTTTTAGGTTTTTGGTTTTGTTGCTTTTGCTAAGCTGGTGGACAATCTCTAATTCTCTTCTCTCTCTCTCTATGTTAGCTTCTACATACCTGCTTTACAGGTAACAGAGAAATAATACAAACTTAAACAACACCACAAGAGTGTTTTCTTCTCAGAAAATACTGATATAGGGCTGGGCAATTAATCGCAAATTAGATTAAGTTGCAATATGACCTGTTCCAATATCTTAATCACAGCCAGAGCAATCTTTCTTTAACCTGTGTCAGAATACCAGGTGGTTTAAGGTGGCAGAAATGGCTGTGAAGCAGTTAAAATGACCAAAAAAAATGGGAGAAAACTTCAGAAATACTCAGAAAGTAGCAAAAAATGGTCCGAAAGTGGTGAAAAATAGTGAAACATGGCTAAAATAGCCAAAAAAGCAACAAGAAGCAAGAAAATTCTGAGAAAACTTGGGGAATAGTCAGAAGTGAGCAACAATCTGGGGAGGGGAGTGACAAAAAACAGTAAAAAGTGTTAAAAAATAGTCAAAGGCAACAAAAATTTTAAGAAAGTTGTGATAGGAAGAAAAAAAGTGACTAAATTGGTCAAAAAGCAGTCACGAGTAGCAAAAAGCAATGTCATGGGCTGTTGTTGCGCCATTATCAATGTCAGTGTTCACTTATAAAGTGTTTGTTAAAAAATATATAGAATGAGGGACCTAGAAAAAAAATCACACAAAAAAGCCCATCCCAAAAATCGCAATTCAGGGAAAAATGATCACAATTAGATTATTTTTGTCAATCGTTTAGCCCTACACTGACAAATCTGATATCCTGTATTGTAACAATCTAGCATATGTTTTTTGGCCTCTAAAATAAACGAAATTCGATAGGAGCAGCAACTACAGCATCATGAATGTCAGTTTAATATGATAAACTTTACTAACAAGGTCAAATATAAACTCACAGGTTAAAAGATTCCCATCTTGAATCCAGTTTCATGGATCCAGAGCACCATCACGTTCTTCCTTAGGCCACACTGTTTCACAAAGATATGAGCAACACAAGCTCTGGTTTTGACCTCCTGAACCTTTAAGTGAAGGTCAGGAGAGTGTTGGATTCATCAGTCACAGTGTTTCATACTGTAAAAACATGTAAAGACAATTACAGCTATTGGAAACTGATTGGGTTCATTAGTTCATTAGCTTTTAAACAGGACATCAGAGGTCGTACAGGGAGGTCAGCAGTCACAGTCTGACGTTTTAATTCTGCCCACTTCTCCACCAGTTCTAGTTTGGTGGTAGTGCTGGTGCTTAGGTGGCTCTAAACTTCAGAATGGGGATGATTAAGGTTTACAGCCTTGTGAGGGGCAGAAGAGGCAACACTGTTCAATCTTCATACAGATGTCACTAAGATCTCTCATTGACTCTAACTGAGGTCTTCACAAAAACTACCCCCCCTGGTGAGTGGTTGCAGTATAGGTCAAAATCTCTCTCTTAAGTCATTGTAGCTCAGAGGTGGTAAAACTTTAAAAGTCATCACACCTTGAAGAGATGTGTCTTACATTCTTACACTGCGGTGATATGAAGATGTTATTTGGTGCATTGTGTTAAAGTTCTCTTTTTACTGAGGAGTTGGTTTTTAATTTATTGTTAGATATTAAAAAACAGGTTATACGTTTTGTTTTATGATGATTGACAGCTGCTGTTCATGTGTAGTTTTCATCAAGGATATAAGAAACTTCAGGACAGAGGGCCAAAAGAAAGAAATCAGACCTTTGATAGAATTTTTTTTTTCTGCACAGACTGACTGCAAAGTGGCGGCTCCGGTAACAGGGTTCTTTAGGCTTCGAAACTGTACAACAGTAAAGGCAGAGCCACACTGTCCATTCTATATAGAGTCTTTGTGCCCACTATACCTATGCTCTTCTGCGTGTGTATACACGTGTCTGGATGTCTTTGTGCATCGGGACGGCACTCTACCGTGTGCAGTACAGATAGCAGAGGACGGTTGTGAACGCATGACTACGAGGCAGAAATGATCCTGTCATGAAATTAAGATAAATAACATTAAGCTTTTTATTCTGTTAAATAAAGGATCAAGGTTTAGAACCGATCTATGAGAGAAGAAATGTGTTGCTGCTTTAATTTGGCCGACATTTCAAGGTTTGAGTAGAGAAATACAATACATATCAACAGCTCGGCAGCTTTTTTTTTTAAAGAGAATGTTCTTCACAGCTGATTGTTGATCATGGAAACATGGCCCCCCGGCCGCTGACTTAGTTAGTGTTTCACTCTGCCCTGGTAAAGAGTTAGTGTTTGCTAAGCTCCAGTTTTTAGCACCTGGCGCTGGTTCTTTGTCAGTGGAAACACCAAGAACCAGGGCTAAGTCAGAAACTAACCTGGAACTAACACTAGCACCAGTTCTGTGGAAAGGGGTATGAAAGATTTGGTGAAGGGTTGTTAGTAGTGGTAGTCAGTATTCTGAAATCTTTTTCCTGTTACCTCAAACAGGAGGGCCTGAGTGCATAATAGTTGTAGAAAGATTTGTTGTTTTCGCTTTTAGAAGCAGGGTGTGATGGCCTCAGTGTAAAAACTTTTAACAGTTTGCTATGTGATTGAACATAAAAGTCATTTAGACCTCAAAATACCAACCACAAGGGACCTACATGTTGTGAACTTGGAGCCAAACACTGATCACTGCTTCAAGTTGTGTTTTTACCCATCAGTCCTGACATACTTTGCTACTTATGCTACTTTAACACGAAGCACTGCATGAGCTGCCTGTGTCAAGAAAGCTATAAGTTATTGCGTTGAACTATTGTCAGTCAAAATCACACTGTATAGGACAATTAAAGGAGGGGTTGTGCTTAACTTTGGGGGCTTTTTCTTCTTCCTCTGGTATCTCCACAGCAGCTTTACATGATTTACAGCTAGAAAAATTCTTGTTTTCACACCTTACTCTTGTGTGAGGTATTAGAAAGCCTTATTTCAGCCTCTGCATGAAACATTTTGGCTGCTGTCTCTTTAAGGCTCCCCACTCCACACACCCCCTTCCCTCTGATTGGTCAGCCCTCTGTAGGCCAGTCAATCTCAGCCATCTTAATCAGGAAGAGAGCTACGGGCAGACCTTGGTGTCCGAGACCCAACCTTCCGAAATGTCATGAACCAGTTAAAAGATACTTATGTGGTCACTTCTTCAAGTCTCATGAAGAGGTCATGCTATTTTTAAAATGGACCCTCGTGATTTGTTTACAGACAGATTCAGGGATTTCTTCAACATATGAATATGCAGAGGTTTGAAAATCTGCACATCCAGCCTTGTTACTCTATATCCGAGTTTAGATACGTAACAGCACAATACCCCTCTTTAATGTTTTTGTTATGTTAGTTGGCATAATGAACAATCACAATTCCAAAAAAGTGGGCACGTTGTTTCAACCATCTTTTTATAAAACCTGTATCCAAGCTGTACAGTGAAAGCAAGATGCTTAAGGTTTGCTGCAGTCTGAACACAAATTCTGATCTTTTCTTGAAAAAAATGTATTTTGATTACAGAAAAAAACTATTTTTACATAAAAAGAAGTGGAATAATATTCAAACAAACGATTGAAAACTACTTTCTGGTATTGCCTGCCTTGCCTGTGAGACTGAGCTCTGGGTTCAGTCACCCAGACAGACACTTGTTCAATGTGTCAGTGTTTCATGAAAAAAAAAAAAAAAATACAAAGTTCACTCAATGCCAAAATTATTTCTGTGTTGTGTTTTGCTAAACACTTTTCATAGATGAAGTGAAATTAAACTTTGACAGGCTTTGTGTAAATTGCATTTTCAAACTGCCTGTTTCTTTTTTGTATCACAAAATCGAAAGAGAAAATTAAAGTACCACTTTGTCTGCATTGAAACACAGGAAAAGTTTGACAGCTGGGGAAAAATTGTAATGAGCAGAGAATGTAACTACAAAATCATGAATTAATCTCATGTTAAAAAACAACTGTACAGTTTTCAATCGGTGCTTTGAAATGAGTCATGAATGAATGAACAGTGTGTTATAAATGTATTAGACCACGCCCACCCTTAATTAACAACATATTACTGGTTAACTAAATATGTTTCTGTTTCTGTTATTGTTAATCTACCAGAATAAAAATGAACTTTTAAATTAACTTTATCACTAAAAAGAAGCAGAGAAATAGTAAAACAAGTCATTATGTTTTGATTGCTTTGTACTTCTAGAAAACTTGATCATTTTCTGCCTTCACTGAGATTTCCAGTGTGCTTGCTCAAATTTTAGGTTAAAATTGTTTTCAAATTCAGTTTGAAATTCCACTCCTGTTCAAGTTGGTCAAACTTAGGAAACTCATTGATAAAAAGGTTATGAGTTAAAACAGGTAATGATTTGTGATGCTGGATGGTTTTCTTATTTTCACAGCAGGTGGTTTAATAAATTTGATACGCACTGTATGTACATTGAGAGGTAAAATACATGAGGATGTGTTTGAACCTATCATCTGACAGAAAGACCAAAAATAACAACAACAATAATAATACTGATAATATGGCTGAATAAGTTGTCTCTTTGAAAATACCCATCCATGGAATGACATGTATGTATAGACCAGTGATTCCCAACCTGTGGGCTGTGGCCCCCTGGTGGCCCTCAAAGGTATTGCAATTGGGCCGCCAAATCATTTCCAAAAAGTATGATTTTTACGTGTGTGGGGATGTAATTACATAGAGAGAGAAGCAATAATGTTTTGAATTTGAAGAAAAAGCAGGAAAAACAGAATAGTGTAGTTTTTTTTTCTTTTAACCAAAGTGAGTGCGAGTGAACTGTTGATTTTCTGTAAATTTTGAAGGAGGACACAAGAATCAAGGTGACGTTGATAAACTTCTCTCTTCTTTCTTCTTTCCTGTTCTGCTAATGAATGTAGTTGGTTATGAAACTCGAAAAACTGACACTTCCGCCAGTTTTTTTCAGCTGTTGGATTGGAAAAATGGTTTATAAATGCCAGTCAATTTACAGGTAGTGTTATTTTTCTTTTTTGCCCCAGCAGGTTTGGTATCTTGAGGGTTAAACATATTCAAATATTTATGTATGTATTAAACAAAAGTGCCCCAAAAAGGCATTATATGGCCTTTGTACTTATGGAATTGGAGTTGGGCTGTAAAAATGTTTGAGACTATAATAAGTGGGCCCTGATTTGGAAAAGGTTGGGAACCACTGGTATAGACATTTAAACTGTTTGCTCATTGGTTTTAACAGATGTATCTGTTTTTGTGCTCTCAGTAAACACAGAGGACCAGAGAGCGGTGAAAAACACTGCAGTTTTTCTTGAAGGAAATCTTTCTGTTATAGTTGAAGTGTTGACTGAACATTTCCGGGTTAAAGTTGCTCGAGCTCAGACTGTATCCTTTTTATCTCAGACGCTGTGGTTCTCTGTACATATAACAAAATGCCTTTAACTTTCAAAATAAGATTCCTCTGAGTGTAAAAACATGCCTGACATATAGACCCCCATTCATCAGCCTTCTTTAATAACACTGGGTGAACAGTTCTTTTTATTATTATAGTATTATTACACTGCAGCAGTTTGGTTTATGGAGTCTCATGGACTCTAAAAACAGAGTTTTGTACATGTGTTGATACGATGAATGATAACTATGGAGTGATGGAGAAAGTGATGTGAAAGGGACTCCTTACTTCAGGTTTAGAGAGATATTTTATTTTAAATACAAAGTTTAGTGGAATGCTGATTATTTTGTGATGAGCTTCATTGTATTTTTTTTTTGTTTGTTTTTGGCTTGTTTTCTCTCTGCTGTAAGATGAATGTGTGAATAAAAAAGAAACATATCACTGAATATTTGTATCATTGATCTTGGTTTAATTCGTTCTCAATCACATTTTATAGTCACTCACACTCTCATTTTCTTTTGTTGTTAAGTTTTTTTCTTTTTTTGTTTGACATTTTGTTTCACACATGCCCATAACCAGTTAACAACTCTTCACAGGAGCTATAGGGTCTAGAATTTATCTCGTAGCTTCCACTTCAGAAATTATGAGTTCAAAAAAAAAAAAAAAGAGATCTCCATTCATTTACATCTAAAAGAGTCACATCCTGTGGATAGTGGACGATGGGGGTTATGAGAAACAGAGTTTTTATTCCAGAAAAAAACAATTGATACTGACCTCAGCTATCACTGCAAACAAACAAAGTCCTTTCAGGCTTCTAACTTACATTGGTTTATGGTAGAAGAAATTTAAGTGCCCTCTAGATGCTCTGAAACCTGAAGATGATCATCTGCTGCAAGTGAAGACACAAACTCAAAGTGTTTTTTTTTTTTTGATTAGTTAATCTTGAATTCTCATATTAGCCCTGAAACAGCAGAGGGTCTGAAGTCACTGTAGGGTAACAAAATATTGAGATTGATTAAATATAAATGAAATGAAAGCACTTCAATGTAATTCAGGACTCAAGTAGGAATTTATTAACCTCCCTCTCTTCTTACAGGACTTGGGGAAACCCTTGCAGAACTTACAAAGTGTTATTTTTATGTATTAATTGTGGGTACATTGTAAATACTGTAGATATGAGTCAGCAGGTTATATAAAAGCAATAGAAGATCATCCTCACATTGGGCCACATTCACAAACAGATTGGTGCCTAAATCATGCGTACGAACATTTGACGCACAAAACTGTGATTCATCAATGTTTTCTGACCTGAATTTCTTCTTACTTTGAAAACAAATTTAGAACTTCCTCAGACCATGCGTACGCATAAATAATGAATGATCAGCCTTCTAAAAAACTTAACACAGAGACTCTTTTCACTAAAAGCATAACATTTAAAAAGTTAAAGAAAAAAGCCTGAAATAGAATTCATTTGTAAAAACTGTGCATTGGCTAAATATATTGAATATGTATTAAACTGACATCTTGACACCCCCATCATGTTTGTCATATGGAATAAAAATACATTTGTACAAACTGAGTGAAGATGTTAAATAATTTGCTTCTTGTAACTTTTAACATTTTCTGAGTAAATGATGCAGACACAGCTCCACTGTTCGATATCCCTCACAGCACCAGGAGAATCAGCTGATCAAATAACACCCCACATGTCAGGATGCAAGTTCGCTGATGAGACGGTGGGAGAGAGTGAGCTATGGTTGACGCTCACAATGCTGACGTTGAGGTTGATGGCTCCTCCTCCTGATGCCCTGAACAGATGTCCTCATATGGATGAATTGGGGCGTGGTAATTCCAGGATGCAAGAACGCACGCAGTTGATTTAGAATGATTCTGATTCACTAATATACGCATAATGGTGTGACCAAAAATGGCTGGTGCTCACGTGTCATGAATGAATGACTGTGATTTTGCATATTCTTCAGTTATATATATATACAAAGTAACAAATATTATCAATGTAAATCAAAATTATCTTACAGGTTGATTTCACACAAGTGTGATATACTTGGAGTGTTCCCTTTATTTATTTATTTTTTTAAGCAGTATATCTGTCAGAATCACATTAAACTACTAAGGAATCAACAATGAGCACAGACTGTTCACCTTTTATAACTTTGCTTCAGAAAACAAACGAAATGATGACCACAAAGCTAAAGTGAAAACACTGGAGACCAACCAATGAGAATCACTCTCTGTGTCTCCCACCGTCTCTTTGAAGAGCTGAAACTCATAAAACACACTTCACTTGGATGGACAGAGGAAGGGGTGGAATAATCTCCAATAGCACGGCATTCTTGGAATGATACATCATAAAAAAAAGCTCTTCTCAGATGAAAATCGCTGAAGTTTTTTCTGTATAAATATCTTAAACTGGAGGAAAACTCAGTTTTAGCAGAATATTAAGTCATTCATGCTCTAAACTGGGCCATGCAGAGGAAAGTGATAATTACATCAGATTTTGATTTAAAACAGACCTGGATGACATTTAGTGCTTTGAGTCCATGGTAGTGATGAAACACCATGAAAGTCAAAGAGTTTTCCACCAGGGCCCTGCTGCAGAGCCTGAATCTGCTGTGATGACATGTTTAATGGATGCTGCTGCAGGAACTCTGCAGCTTTTAACAAGACTCTGAGTTATTTTACTCACAGGCCAAGAGCCAGCTGTGACCAGCTTATAGAGATCCACACTGAGGGTATCAAAACTATGAAAGAACACACCTGGAGTTATGAAGTAAAAAGGAACCAGAAAAAAGTTTTATATTGAAGTTTTTTAACCTTTTATGACCAACCACACTGAGTCTGCCAGAACATTAATTTACAGTTTTACATGCTGCAGTGTCATATTTTGCATTTGAACCATAAGCTGTAAGAATCATGGACGCCATGACAGTCGGCTCAAACTGAGGTCTCCACAAAAACTGCTCCCCCTGGTGGCTGGCTGCAGTATAGGTCAAAAAGTCTGGGCATGATCTACTCACGGTTTGCGTGTAAAAAAAAAACATGCGCAAACCCGATAGCACAAAGCTAATCTACCAACAGGGTGCAGTCAAAAGAGCATGCCCCATCCATTTAGCACGTCTGCCTTCGTGAATATGCAGAACACATGCAGATCACCAGAACGCGCAAAATTCTAGGCGGAAAGATGCAAATGTGATCATTTAGCACCTGGCAAAGTGATTTATCAACCTGAAACAGTTTACTGTCGCTGTTTTAGCGTCTATATTTAACACGTGTGAAAGGCAGGTGCAAACTTGAACAGCGATACACACAAACAGTGTGGTGAGGACACTACAGTCACTGCACACGTCTGCGATGAAGCGTGGTTGAGCGAAAGAGGAGTGTGGCGCATACTTACTTTTCAAGCATGAATAAAACCATAGCAAAGTGTTTTGTGCTGTAGTGTTTTATTTTTATATTTTTATTTAATGCATTTGACATGCTTTGTTTCATCATTTCTTATTTGTTTGTTTTGTTTGAAATTTTCATTCAGTTTATATTTAAATTAATTGTTGTTGTTTAACTTCTATACTTTGATAAATATTTATGTTTGGTATTTATTATTCATGAGTTTTTTCTGAATTTATTTCATCGTTTAAAGAGGCCAATAATGTGTGTTGCATATTAGAGTTGTTAAAGAAACAGTATTTGTTATGGGAGTTTTTCGTCAAATTCATCTTATTCTTTAAAAAAAAAAATCACTGAAAGTATCGGTACCAGGTTTTGAATAAATATGCCAAAAAAGTAATCAGTACTGTATCAAACAATAAAAGTGTGGTATTGCCCACATGATGCAGAGCAGAAACAGCTCTTGACCTCATTGTTAGTCCTTTTAAAGAGTTTATTCTACAAATGTTAAGCAGACATTAATCATTTCAGACTGTTCCAAACTGACAAACCTTTGGGGAACTTTAACCGTCTCAGTAACATAATTCAAAGATGAAGCCAAAAGCACAAAGTGTGATCGCTGTCTTTCTGCTTAAAGACCTAAAAGATCTGCTTTTACATGATAAATGCTGCATGCTCCTCTTCTATATGTTTTCATCTCATGC
Organism: Thalassoma bifasciatum; assembly: GCA_008086565.1. Lineage (NCBI taxonomy): Eukaryota > Metazoa > Chordata > Actinopteri > Labriformes > Labridae > Thalassoma > Thalassoma bifasciatum. The sequence goes on from RPOG01000342.1 coordinate 192,125, forward strand.
ACAGAACATATCGACTGTCAGACGTTGGTGGTCTTCATGTAGATGGAGAGTAGCCACCAGCGTAGTGGGGGGTGGGGATGTTGCTTCATGCCTTTGTAAACTTGGGGATTGGAAAAAGTCAATAAGGATAATGAAGCAGAGGGTTATGCAACTGCGCAGATAATAAATGCCTGAACTTTCACAATTGAGAGCTTGGTTATTGTTTCAATGAAAAACATGTGTGAAAGGAGCCAAACCGCTCTCCCTGAGTCACTTCTCTCTGCTTTTGTTGGCTGCAGCTCTGCACCGCTGAGCTCTGTGAACTGAGCTCTCATTCAGTGGGTCTTCATGTGTGTGTTTTCTAACTGAGCACAAAGTAAAAGTGGCTGCTGTCAGGGGACGAAATGAACCTGATGTTGATTTAGAACAAAGAGCGATCAAACCACAACTGCTTATCCAGGGGAAGAAGAAAGATCTGAGTGTGAATGGTTTTCTTCAACTCTGATGAGAGAATTCAATACTGACAGATTGTTGTTTTTGATGGAACCATAATTTGGGCATCATTTCAGAAAAGTAACATTATGTAAAAAAACAAAAAACAAAAAAAAAACCTACCAGGGTCAGAATCATCAGCCTCCTGGTGCTGAAAGCTGGGTTACACTGCCCACACAAACGGAACACATGGGAAAACACACGTGCAAAATCTGCAGGAGAGAACCATGTGTCTTTTATACTTTTTTTTATTCACTCGTCATGGCAACTGTTGGCTTTCATTCCCAAACTGCAGGGGGCAGTGTATCCCAAACACCAGTCCACCAAAGCCCTAAACTAGAGTAGAAGAAGTCAGCATTAGTTTACACCATTTATAAAGTTATTTTGTAGCACATTTCTCTTTTCTGCCGAGTGTGACCACAAAAGATTGTCCTCACACGGTTATAACCGAGATCTCTGTGTGATGAATCATGTTCGTATATAACATTGTCGTATTTTGCACTTCATAATATGCCACACATTTTCAATAAGAGACAGGTCTGGACTGCAGGCAGGTCAGTCTAGTACCTGCACTCTTTTACTACAAAGCCACACTGTTGTAACAGGTGCAGAATGTGTCTTGCTTTCATTGCCTTGCTGAAATAATCAGGAATGTCCCAGAGATGAAGATGTGGCTTGGATGGCAGCATGTGTTGCTACCAAACCTGGATGTAGCTTTCAGCATAAATGCCACCTTCACAGATACTATGACAGTTACCCATGATGCCATGGGCACTAAAACACCCCTATACCATCACAGATGCTGCTTTTGAACTTTGCCCTGAGAACAATCTAGATTGTCATTTACCTGTCTGGCATGGAGGACACCATGTTCATGGTTTCAAAACAGTTTAAAATGTGGACTCATCAAAACACAGCAAACTTTTCCACTTTGCCTCAGTCCATTTCAAATGAGCTCTGGCCCAGAGAAGGCAGCCGTGTTTCTGTCTGTTGTTGTTGATGTATGGCTTTGTCTTTGCATGGCAGAGTTTGAACTGTAGATGTAGTGATGAACTGTGTTAACTGACAATGGTTTCCTGAAGTGTTCCTGAGCCCACACAGTAAGATCCTTTACACAATGATGTGGGTTTTTAATGCAGCACGGCCTGAGGGGTCAAAGGTCACAGTCATTCAATATTGGTTTTGCGTGAACTTGGCCTTATCTTTGCATGTGAAGGACTGAGTCTTTTGGAGAAACTCCTTTTATTCCCAATCATGAAACTCACCAGTTCGCAATGAACCTGTTCACCTGTGGAATGATCCAAACAGGTGATTTTTCAGCATTCATTAACTTTCCCAGTCTTTTGTTGCCCCTGTCCCAGCTTTTTAAAAAGTTATTGTGGGCATCAAATTCCAAATTAATAAATATTTGCAAAAAAAAAAAAAAAAAAATCAATTTCAATAATGAATAGTAGTGCATTCAATTGAATGAATGTTAAACAGGATTTACTAATCATTGTTTTCTGTTTTTATTTGCATGAGATACAATGTGCCAACTTCATTGGAAGTGGGGTTATAAATGAGTTACATTCGTGGGAATGGAGCAGGATCACACAGATGAACAATTCAAAGGGTGCTCACTTTAATCTTTGTGTTTTCTAAGTGTGGATTGTTGAGTTACATGTCAGGAGTTCATGTATTCAAGTCTGGAGGCTCTTAATTTAGCAACAAACCTGTGCGGCTCTTTAGAATCCATAAGTAGGTGAAATGATGGCAGGGAACCATTGGAACCATTTATGTTTGTTGTTGTTGTTTTTATTTATTTATTTATTTATTTTTATTTCAGCAAGCTGTTTTATATATATATATATATATACATTCAATATTATTTATTGTTTTTCCACAATTTGAATAATATCAATGCATATACAGGAATGCAAGAATAAACTTTTTTCCCACGTCCATTCAAACTTCCTCCATCAGCAGAGCAGCTCTGAATTATCCCCTGATCTCTGTCAAGCCTGGTGATAATCTGCGTTGTTTTGGTAACTTGCAGAGTTTTACGTAAGATCCTTCTCCAGCAGTAAAAAGCCACATTTTCATCCAAACAGTTTAATCTGTTTTGTTCATTGTTGCTGTGATTTGCTGCTTTTTGAAGACAGAACATCTGCAGTTAAGCATTTCCTTCTGGTTAAATCCACCTAGTTGTGCCAGAAAAACATCATTTCACCAGTAAGTTTCCAAGCCTGAAGGAAGACTGAAAGTCCTTTCTGCGTTTGTTATCACTGCTGCTCTCCAGTAACACCTTTACTTCCCAGCAGCTTTGCAGGAGCAGCCACTAAACCCTCTGGGAGCTGTGTGGCTCTGTGTAAAAGGTCCTTTCATGTGTGCAGCCTTTGCATAACGACTTCTACAAAAAGCTAAAACATTAGCTGTAACCAGGGCTGTTACTTATTCCAGATCAACAAACGCTGTCAGTGTGTCCTCCACACAGCTCATTGTGACATGAGGGGAACTGAGGCTGTTCAATAAAGAGCTAACGAACCAAATGTGACAGTAAATCACTGGTAGACATTCATTCACGAGCAGCTCTGAGGACCTTCTGTTCGTTGCTGCTAAAGTTCCATTTGGAACATTGAAAATCTGAATTTTTCACCTGTATCTGAAAGAGCTGGTTTTTATATCTGGCCTGTTTAAAGCTAGATTACAGCTGGAATGTTTTCTTTCAGCTCTGAAGAAAGTGCAGAGTGATACTAAGGCAGGAAAAAGGCAGATCAGTTCTTCATTAACCTTTTCCATCCCACCCAATTCTGGCCTATTTACCATGCTGTGTTTCAGAGCTTATAACTGTAGAACCATGAGGTCAAAATTCAGTGACACCTCATTTCAAAGATTAAACCTTAATCATCTACCTCCTCCCACTTGGCACTCCCAGTGAATTTGGCATCCACTTCTACTGCTTTGTGGATGACACCCAGCTCTGTCCACCCTAGTCGCTCTGCTCCCCAACCCTGGAACTTACTTCCACAAGAAATCAGAAACTCAGACTCTGTACTCCTGTCATGATTGTGATTTTGGTTTTGCGAGTTTTGTCTTTTTTTTTTGGTTCTTTCTTGTTCAGTGTTTCCTGTTTGATCTTTTGTTTAGTAGTGTTTCTTGTGTACTTTCCCCTGTGTCTTGTGTTCACTCAGGTTGTCCAGCTCTTCTTGTGTTTTCCTCCTTTTGCTCCCTATGTGCTGAGCTGAGTTTTCCTGAGTTTCCCTCCATTCTGATTGGCCCTCATGTGTTTCACCTGTGTCACACCTGTGTCTGATTAGTTCTTAGTTTACCCTTTACCGGTCCAAACAACAAATCTCGGTTCAGTGTTTAAATCTCTGGCAGAGACACAGGCTGTTTTCCAAACCGCCTACTACACTAGCGATGCCTACTACTTTGGCTGAAATTCAGTATGTAGTATCAGTATGCGAGATCTGTAGTAAACTACAAGTTCCCGGATGACCTACTGATCCGAGAAAATTTCTCAGTATGCAACGGACCAGTCTACCTGGCGTACTGTTTCCCACAATGCACGGCGCTAATGCCGTTTTAGAATTTGGGGGCGCTCAGGTTGAGGTGAATTACTGACACCTACTGGGATGAATCATCTAAATCACTACACAACAACAAAAATGTGAAACGGCCTGAGAGATAAAAAGGAAGTGACAGGAAAGAAACAGCGGTAAATCTGCTCACTTCATCATGAACGAGCTGTTTACTTTTACCAAATTCATAAAAGCCCGTAAATCATTCATCACTTTTTTTTCCAACTAACAGCCTACGTGGGTAATGAGGACGCAGTTTTTACACCAGCTGTAAAAATAAAAAGTGAGTTGGTTTCAGATTTATTTTCAATACACGATAACTTTTGGTGCAAGATAAAAAATCAAATATGGCGATTTTGCTGTAATAAACTTCTATACCTTTACAAATTTAATAAAATCAGGACTCTTATCTCTCCCTGAATTTGTTGTTTTTCTAAATGAATCAAAATTGTTCCTTGAACAACTAAAAATAATGAAAAGAAAACATAAAAATTCTCAAAAAAAAATTACAACTTCCTTCACGTGATTAATTTCATTTATTTATTTTCCTTTGTATCTCATTGACATCTAATTTAACTTATCTACTTTTATTGCTCCTGTAACTTCACCACTGATTGATGTGGTGAATTAATGACTGAAATGCCAAATGTACTCATGGTTGACTTAAAAAAAAAACCATCAGCTTCACTTCCTGAAACAGAAATCCAGAGTAGTATACGACTAAACAGGTCCAACAAAACAGTCACACTACATACTACATGTGAAAGTAGTAGGTAGTAGGCAGTGCCTACTACCTACTACTGTAGTATGTAGTATGTAGTAGGCGGTTTGGAAAACAGCCCCTGTCTGGGGTTCAGTGGTTGTTCATTCATTGTCATGTCATGATATGTGTCTCAAGTTCTTGTGTTTCCTGTGCCCTTCATGTTTTTTTTTTTTTTGTTTTTTTTTTCGGTTTTGGATTTTTTCGAAAAGAGTTTTTGTGTTCAGGGGTTCCATTTTGTTTTTTGTTTTCCCGGAATAAAAGAACCTGAGTTAAAATCTGCATTTGGGTCCACGCCTGTGCACTTTCCATCTAAACCCACAACTGCTTTTATTCCTGTTGTGACATCTCTTTGGGTGTTGAGAAAGGCTCAATTAAATAAAATGTATTATTATTTATTTATTTTTTTACGGTTCTCCCTTTAACCCCTAAGTATGGAACATAACAGAGCGAACAATCAGCTCAGAATTGAATGCTGAAGTAGTCACACAATGCTGAGTCTATGAATATCATTGACTGTCATTGCATAATGATAAATGCTACACCTATAGTTGAATTATTAGCGACGTCCTTATTTAAAAAAATAAAATAAATAAAATAAAATAAAACCTGGCACCTTTGTAGACAATCACACTTACTTGAAACACTTTGTATCCCTCACTAATTCTTTCTTTTCCTGTCTAGCTGCGTGCATGTGTTGTACTTCGCTTTGGACAAAAGTGAACGCTAAATGAATTTGTAGAATTGATGATCATCAGCAAATTCTTTTTTTTCCTGTTTATCAAGATTGGTTGATTTGTGCTTCCATTAGTTTGTAAACTTCAGTAAATGTAAATGGTGTCATATGTTTGCATTGAGCTTAATGAACAATGCCTCTGATTGACTGGTTGGTGAAGAACCACGTGATGTGAAAACAGGTCGTGTATGATGATTGTTCTGGCATGAGGCCCAGCAAAAAGTTAAAAGTTATCCATCTGTAGATTCTTTAGAAGATAGTTAATCCAAGTACTACACATTGTTCTACGAGTACAGCAGACGTTCCCGGGCAAATAAACGAAAAAACCTGGCGCAGGGGGTCTCAGCTTCAGCTTTGCCCATGGCAGGACCAGTCTGATGCCCTGCAGAAGTTGACGACCCTTTATCCTAACTCTTTCATCTTGCCACCAAACACTGCAGGGGAGGCAAAACTCTACACAAGGGTTCAAGGGTTTTATGTCACAAATTGGATCATTTTTTTGCATCAGCAAAAACAATGAGAAAAAAAAGATAAGAGATATATTACTTTGTCATCCAATTATTTTTTGCAATACTTGTAAATGTTGCCCCATTAAGTAAAAACAGAATTCAACTCAACCCCAGGTTAATGAGCACAGGTGTGATGAGGACAGGTGATCTCACTGATGGGCTCGTCAGGAGCTCTGGAAGTCAGAGGAAGTCTGCAGACACCAGACTCCATCCCTAACGCTCAGTCTGAACATAGTATTATTTTTCTGAAGATGCAGGGCATAAAGAAAAGCAACCAGAAAGTGCCACAATCTGATGAAGTGGCGTATTCCACTCATACCTGTAGTTAATTCGACTCACAGTTTAAACTCAGCACAATCAGAACTCATGTATCAACTCATGTTGAAGTATCAAATGTGATATGTTTGGCTTTATAGGGTTAAAGGAGGGAAACAAGTGACTGATATTGTGCAAATTTTTAGGCTAACTACCACGTTGCCGCCTTTTGCTCAGGTATCTTGGCACTTTGTCTCTACTCTGCTTCACCGCACATTGAGACTTCTTCTTTACTGACATAAGAACAAGAACTCAGTAACTTTTACTGTAAAATGCAATATCACTGTTACACCAATAAACAACCACTGACATTTCTGTTGTATTATAGGAACAGTTTTAAACACACATCACTTCATGAGTTAACCAAAATCACTTTGTGGCTTATACTTAAAAAAAAAACACCCTTATGAAATCAAAATACATGTTTACAGTTCTTTTAACACTTGTTTTAAACCACAGGAGTCCAGGCCCAAGTGATTGACAGAAAGCCTGACAAGTGACACACAATGGGCCTCATTCATAAAACGTAAGTACACACAAATTTGTGCCTAAATCATGTGTATGCACAAACCAGTGATTATCAATTTTTTTGTACCTGAATTTGTTCTTACTCTGTGAAAAAATTTAGAACCTCCTCGGACCATGCAAATGCATTAATGACGAATGTTCAGCTTTCTAATAACCTCTTACATCATTTAACAAGATGCAAAGAGTATTTAAACTGCATTAATTGTAATTTTAACTATCTACAATAAAAAAATGGGTACATATACGTAAGTGAAATGAAAACTGAGACTTTTCTTAATTGAAAACAGGAAACTATCACCAACTATGAAATTACGCATCTGCTGCCAATTCAACTGATCAATTCTGGGCCCATAAAAGGCATGCATTAGCTCAAAAAAAAAAGAAAAAATGTGAAGATGGCAGATCTGGCCTCGCTGGAAGATGTTGCTGACCGTGCCTCAGGCGAGAGCGCATTTTCAGGGACCGCAGGAACATGTTTGTTGTGTGCAATGAATGGCTCATTAGCTGATTCCGACTGCCAAGGCATCTATTGCTTCAACTTTGTAATCCCTTGGAACGGCAACTGAGTTCCCAAACTCAACGCTCTCACCCAGTTCCTCCTGATGTCCAGGTCCTGTCAACCCTGGGTTACTCAGCAACAGGTACATGGCAAATTGCAGACCGGGCTGGGATTTCACAGCCTTCTCTGAGTCGTGCCATCCCTAAAGTTTTGGATGGTATTGTACCACAAATGGCCAAATATATCCAATTTCCCTCTGGAGAACAGCACCAGGGAGAAATAAACAGGGGTTTCCATGGCATCACTGGCATGCCAAACGCGGTCGGGGCAATTGGCTGCACTCATGTGCGCATCAAGGCTCCAGCTGCAGACTTCATGCAGTTCATGAAGCGAAAGAATTACCATTCCATCACTGTGCAGGTAATCTACGATGATGACTGCCACATCCTCAACGTGGTGGCTTGCTGTCTCCATCACCGTATCCAGGAGAGCCACCTGATTTTTCAAGACTTCATCAGTCAGCACGTGGGAGCCTGAGGAGTGGGATGCATGGCCGACAGTGGCAATAGGGACAAAGAGGTTGAAGGCATCACGTTGTCCTCACCACCATCGTCATCATCCGGGCCTACAGTTTGATAAATTGTTGCAATCAGCATCGACAATTTCAGTTAAATAAAGAGGTCCTTTTTCTGATTCACTTCACTCGTGCGTCATTTCATGATCACTGAATTCTGAATACGAGAAAATTACCTGTAAGCGATTGGTGAATGTCATCACTTTCACCCTCGTTCTGCTGAAAAATGCCAGATATTGATGAGTCTCCAATTAATGCAGCCAGTCGTTAATCCTGTGGAGTGAGATCAGGTGGTCTTTGTCCTCCTCCAGTTTCCTTCTTCCTTCTCTGGTCTGGTATCCTTTTCTTTGTATCCACCTTTATATCGAACCACTTTTTCTTCACCTTATCCACGGCCTTTTAGGTGACACTGCATTGATGGACCCAATGATAGCAGCCCAGGTGTCTTTTTTTTAATCAGTAATCAAAACTCCAGTGGACACACTTTGAAAAAGAGCACCTTTTCTTGCTTCCATCTCTGACACGATGACTTCAATTTCAGCCGATGTGAAATTCTTTCTTTTAAATTTGAGGGCCATGCCTCGCAATACCAAACCTCTAGTTTTGTTGCGTCAAATGGACGTCCTTTTATAGAGGAACAGGGGCGTGGTTTATGCTGATTACAGATTGCGAGCACAAGCCTGTCAATTTAGAATGATCCTGATCACTAATATACAGTCATGGACGAAAGTATTGGCACCCCAGAAAATACACCATTTTTCCCTGAAATTGTTTAAATTACAAATGTCTTTGGTATGAATGTGTTTATTTCCTTGATGTCCATTAGAAAAAAAATGAAGAAAAAAGTTCAAATGGACACAAACTTACACAAAACACAAAAATTTGGACAGACAAAGTTGTTGGCACCCTTTTAGAATTATGGGTAAATCATTTAATTTCAAGCAGGTGATGCTTGTTTAAACTCAGCTGTGGTGAGTAACAGGTGCTGGTAATATAGAAATCACACCTGACGCCGGTTAGAATGTATAACAGTTGACTCAACCTTTGTGTTGTGAGTGTTTGTGTGTCACACCAAGCATGGAGAAGAGAAAGAAGAGCTGAGGAGTGTCTGAGGACTTAGGACACAAAATTGTGAAAATATGAACTTCAAAACTCTCCAGTGCTTTGTCTCCGACCATCTCTTGGTGCTTTTTGAATACTCTATGGGTCAATGTTCCACTGGAACATCCACGACCTCTGACACAGACCCAGCTTTCTGACACTAGGCCCTACATTACAGCCCAAAAGATTTTGATAATCTCCAGATTTCATGACTCCTTTCACACTGTCAAGGCCCCCAGTGCCAGAGGCAGCAAAATAACCCCAAAACATCATTGAACCTCCATCATATTTGACTTATGACACTGTGTTCTTTTCTTTGTAGACCTCATTCTGTTTCCTGTACACAGTAGAATGACTTACTTTTCCAAAGAGCTCTACTTTAGTCTCATCTGTCCACAAAATGTTCTTCCAGAAGGATTGATGCTGACTCAGGTACATTTTTGTTAACTCCAGTCTAGGTTTTTATGTCTCTGGGGCCTCATCCACACGAAGTCAAAACGCTTAACAGTTTCCAAAACGATCGTCATAAAGATGAAGGCATCTCAAAATATGTATGCTTCTATATGAATGCACTCGATACTCATGAAGATGCTGTAAAACACTCGCCAGACCTCTAGGGGCGCTGTAACAATATGAGGGAAAACAGAAGAAGAAACAGTGGGCATGAACACTTTTGGCAAAAGTTGTAAACAGAGACTATGCCGGGAAGCATGAGTGGGAAACGTGGGCAAACTACTACGTTAGTCTGGACGATGAGGTTGAACTCTTGCTTCGGGTGACACTGGATTATAAAGCCAAAACGCTGCAAGAAAGCGTTGATTGGGAGACATGTCAATCTAAATACGCTTGTTGTTGTTGTTGTTGCCATAGTGCCACTTGTGGCGCATACGTATTAATGACGATGTGAAAATATGACGTCAGCGTATCTGAAAAGTTGCGGAGAGCCAGTAAACACGGAGCCACGTATACGGCGTTTCTAAATCTTCCCACTTTGGAACCTGGTTACAGAAATAATCATTTACAGACCCACAAAACGCCGTCTTGGTATGGATGATACGCAGATTCGGCGAAAAACGTAAGCGTTTTGACCTCGTTTTGTCTTCGTGTGGATGAGGCCTTAGTCAGTAGTGGGGTTCTCCTTGGTCTCCTGACGTAGCGCTTCTTCTCACTCAGATGATGACGTATGGTCAGAGCTGACTCTTCTGCTCCCTGGGTCTGCAGGACAGTTTGACTTTGTATGGAAGTTGTCAGAGGTTACCCACCATTAGAACTATCCTGTGTTGCATTCTTTTGTCAACTTTCCCCTTTTGTCCCAGTTCAGGGAGATCAGCCACAGCTCAGAGGGCAATAGACTTCTTGATTATATTTCACACAGTAGACAAAGGAACTTAAAGATCTCTGGAGATGGTCTTGTATCCTTGAGATTGTTCATATTTTTCAACAATTTTGCATTTTAAGTCCTCAGATACTCACAACACAAAGGTCAAGTCAACTTTGATACATTCTAACTGGCGTCAGGTGTGATTTCTATATTACCAGCACCTGTTACTCACCACAGCTGAGTTCAAACAAGAATCAGCTGCTTGAAATTAAATGATTTACCCACAGTTCTAAAAGGGTGACAACAATTGTCAAGCCAAATTTTTCATGTTTTGTGTAAAATTGTGTCTATTTTGACTTTTTTCTTCATTTTTTTTTGTTTTTCCAATGCACATCAAGGAAATAAACACATTTACACCAAAAACATTCATAATTGCAACAATTTCTGGGAGAAATGGTGTATTTTCTGGAAAAATTCCAGGGGTGCTAATACTTTTGTCCATGACTGTACACATGGTGGTAGGAAGACAATCAGCTGATGCGCACATTTCATGAATCAGACAGTGATTTTGCATAAACACTGAACTTGTGCGCAGAACAAGAACATTTCTGCGCCTTTATTAGTGAGTGAGGCTCAACATTTTTTTCAGCTCATCATTGCCCCAAAATTATAGGCCCTTGAATAGGCCCCTGGGTTTCAGCCCAGGTGAGCCCGTGCATTAAAGCGGTCTTGTTTTCAGGGAGAAACAGCAGAGTTTGTTTTACCAAATCCATGTGATGAGTCCAAAAGCAGTTTGTTCTTTTTCAAAACCCCCTTTTGTTGACTCTGAGGTTTGTCTGGCTGGATGTGTGTCTTTGAGCTAACAGCGGCCGTGTTTTTGTTTTCTATTTGCTGAGTCACTCGTCTCAAGTGCTAACCTCCATCGCTGATCCTGAACCTGCTACAGGACTTGTTTACAGATAAGAGCAGCACTTGTATCAGATCCAAACAGAGGAGTGGAGGGGAAACAGTCTGAAGTGGAGTCAGAATCAGAGTTTGGCTGCATTGGAAGGTTTCATCACCAGTTACAAAACTGGAAATCTCATCTCACCCATGACGATCCTGTCACACAGAATTTATTTCCAAAAGAGCAAAAGAGAACATGCAGTTTACCTAATGCAGAAGCGCTAAGGGAATTTTTAGTCATTTACATAGAGAGAGTGTCACCTTTAAAACATGATGTGTAAAGTCATCAGAGAGCATCATTCAGGTCTGAGTGCTGGAATCTTTTTAATTCATGCTGTCAAACTCAATATTTGGAATAAATCTGCTTTTTACTTTGAAACATTTGGGTTCAGTTAATGCATGCCACATTGTTTGCCTCATCTGGATTTATTAACTTGGATGAAAATAGAACGCAGTACTCACTTATGACCACCGGGGGACACTAAATGGTCACTTGCAGTTTTTGTTTAGAGCAGGGTGACCAAACTTATTTCAAAGAGGGCCACATTTAACAACACAATATATACCATAATTATTACTATTTCTTTAAGTAATTTCTGTAAAACTCAGTCTCTAATTGTGCTTAAACCTCCTTGTTGCATCATCACAGTCTGATAAAATCAAAGCTCACCTGTCCCTCAGGTGTCTCTTCAAACCAGAAAATAAGTGGTCAGATTTCTGCAGTGTTACTTTCTGCATAAACATCAGCAAACCCTGTTTCTGACCAAGGAACATGTTCTTCATTAGGGGGCGATATGGAGAAAGTATGTCAGGATGTTTTTATGGCAGGATCAGGATCTGGATTTTCTCTGAATTTCTTTTCATGTGCAGACTATTTTAACGTCAAACTACATCTTTAGACCTAAATATTTCTGATTCCCTCTTTCTTATGCACCACTTTTCCCTTTCTTTGCTCCATTTCACAACTTAAATCTCATCTCCCTTCATCTAATATGTTTTTTGATTTCTCATATTTATACATCATGATAAATAATTTCATTGAAAGAAGTCAGTTGTTTAAGTTGATGAGTTTCTGCTGAATGTACACATCATTTACTTTATAGGTGTCCCCCTATAGGTGACCCTAAGGGGAGAGTAGGGTAATGTGAGACACCCCCTGTATGTATGAAATAAAAAATCTTTGTGATCATGTGACCATTATGTTTTCAAGCCCCTCCTTTTTCCCCTTGTCCATGAAACAGAGGACCACATGGTACTGTTGTAAATATGCTTTTCACATTTTTTATTTTTTTGCAAGTAAAAGTAAATTTTTATGCCGTCAACTTACTCGACTGATATGCCAAAGCAAATTGATAATAAAAAACATAAATCATACATGTTGGTGAACTAACCACATGTAAAAACATGCGATTTATCCCAGCTTCAGGGTAATCTGAGCTGGAATAACCCACCCCCCTTTTTTTTTTTTTTTTTTTTTTGAACAATCATATCTTCACTGTCCTTTGTCCTAAATACATTCTGATAATTTTCATTTATAGAAAACATCCTGAATTAATGGGAAATGTGTAAATTTGACTGATATATCATTTTAGCTTGCTTAGAGAGGAGCAAATGTAAAAAAAAATGTCTCACTTTACCCCACTCTCCCCTACAAATGTCTTATGCATAGTCCATATAAAGTTGAAGTGAGATATCAAAAGATAAACTTTGGTTTGGTTTGTGATCTTGACAGAAAATGTAAATGCACACATTATTTAGAACATGGTTCATTTCAGAGCCAGGATCTGTCCCAGTAAAGTAATGAACATTTGACTGTTTTCAGGTGAAGTTTTGCTGTGGTCAGAGAAGCTCTACAAGAGGATGAAAATGTCTTTCATCTGGATTTTGTTTGCAGTGACTTGTTTTTCATTCAAGGCACCTTTCAAAGCTGAGCCTTTTCTCTTTCTACGTCACTCTGAGATTTTAATCCATGATTTCACATCACAACTCAGACTGGAGTCAATGTTTGTCTTAGTCAAAACTCTCTTCAACATTTCCAAAATGCTAGTGCCAATAAAAACAAGAACACATTACTCCTCTTTTAATCACAATATTTTGGCTACCAGTTTGTTTTTAGATTGATTTTGAAACTGTTTTATTTACTTTTTCTTCACATTTGTGCGACCTGCCTCAGCCCTACACTCCCCCACGCTCTCTGGCATCAACAGGTCAAATTCTTTCACTTTCCTGAAGACAAAGAGGGTGCTGAGGGCTGACTGTGCTTTTTCCACCATTGCCCCAAAACTGTGGAATGATTTGCCTCTGCACATCAGGCAGGACAACTCACCCTCTGTTTTTAAACCCTCCCTCAAAGCACTTTTTTTTTCTGCCTGGCTTTTAACCCATTTTGAGGTGTCCGCTTTTATTGTTTCTTTATTATGGCCCGAGCGACCGACGACAGTCTAAAGTGCTGCACAGAAGTGCGTGCATGTTCATCTATAACGCGACACAAACATAATTTTGTACTAACATATGTGCCACCGTGGTCTTTAATGAAATCTTTCGAAAGCTTTGTTTTTTCCTTTAAAGTAATACAGCGGCTCAATGTTGTGCGGCATGACACAGGAGCAGAGGTAAACAACAGCCTTGTGCTGCTGCACGCAGAGGGAAACGAAAGCGCTGCTTAACGACATTAACTCTTCACTGGATCCTGTGAGATCGCTTTTATTTTTTATTTTTGGGCCTGGTATACCGGAGATTTTTTGTTGATCAATCATTCTTCTTTGAACTGGTTTTCCTTTTTGGTTCCCTGTGGATTAATGGACTGATTGGTGCTTAAAGACTCTCGTAGCAGACAGATCGCTCCTGCGCCGACGAACTTTGATTTAATCGAAAAGACTCTTTAAACCGATCTATCTTTGCTGTTAACTTCTTTTTCATTTAAAAATGACTTTTAACTTATTTAGGAATCATGAAGGAGCATTTTAAGGTGGTATTTTGTGTTCATTCAGTCTGGTTCTGTGCCGTCAGGTTTAAATGTCATTAAAAACTCATCGCTGACTTATTCGTTTGCCTCTTGTAAGTGATTCGTCGAGAGTCTTAAGCTTCCGTGAGGACATTCTCTGACCAATGAGTGACCGGCAGACCATCGACGTCACGTTTTAGTATCGGCTTTACTCGCTTGGAACCAGAGCAGAGTAGGTGCTAAAAACTGGCGTCTGCCGAGTAGTACCGCGCTAATGGAAACGCAACACAAACCGGGTAGAGTCGAGTAGAGCCGAGTAGAGTAGGGCCAAGGCGAGTCAGTGGAAAAGGGCCAATATATTTCTTCCGACACTTTAACCCCAATTTTCGCCCCTTTCCCTTGAAAAAAAGAGTGCCACACTATGTCCTACCCCCCCTGACCACTGCAAAAAATTTATGATTTTGCCACTCAAAAAATGCTACAATCTTGCTAGCATTTAGCATTAGCTTAAAACGGTAGCCCCGCCGCCTACTTTCACTTACAAGTCTGAAATTTTTTGGCTACCTTAATCATGCCTATACCTTCAAAAAATTCTCTTGGGCAAACTCTGAATTTCGCACAGCAAGTTCGGAAATTTGTCCCAAAAGTCGTAATTTGACGATTTTTAGGGTACGTATTTGAACGAACTTGTCCTAGGGTTTTTGTCGGATCAGCTTCAAATTTGTCATGTGTATACTACACACAGTGATGACTAAAAGTGATCAAAAGATTGTTAAAAACTTCAGGGGCGTGGCCACCAGAGGGCGCCAAAAAATCAAATTTTTTACATTCTACGATTTGTATGAAATTTTTTAGACACGTTTATCACTCCAAGACCTTTACAAAAATGTAAAATGTTAAGGCAAAACAATAATTTAAAGTTCCGAAATTTAACGTCAAAGTTGGAATTTTGTGCGAGCACGGTACGAACTTTTTTGAACTTGTCCTACAGTTTTTTTCCGATTATCTCCAAATCTGACAGGTGCATACTAGACCCACTGATGATTAGAGGTTATTGAAGGATTGTTAAAATATTGATGGGCGCGGCCACTAGGGGCGCCAAAAGTTGATCATTTTTCAGAACCACAAAAACCTTAATAACTTTCTCGTACAAAGTCAGATCCTGACCAAACCTCTCACACATGTTCACTGTCCCAGCCTGAGTGCAGCCATATGACTTTTATTCACGTGAATTAAGGCGCCCCCTATTGGCAACAGCAAATCAAGTGTTTTACTCTGTGACCCATAGCTCCTCCCCCTTTAATCTTTTTTTTAAAACAATTGCACAGAAACATCAAAAACATCTTCAACAAGCACCATATATATGGTCATGTTCCTATTTTGAATGATGAGTCTCAAGTTTAGTGTCAAAGTCTGAAGTGACTTCATGAATCAAGGACTCCTGATAACCACTCACTGAAGACGATCAATCAGCATCTGGTTCATGAAGCAAAGGGAAAAATGCACCGCAAAGTGCACTGTACAACAAACCCAGTCCCTGTGCACCAGTGTTTGTTGTTATTTTTGTGGTAAGCATTTGTTTTAATGAGCTTCTACATATTTATTCTTCTTTACAAAACATGCAGTTTTCTGTTTGCACGAGCTCATAGGATATAACACCTGATGAACTACCACTTGTGCTGATAGAAACAGCAGTTCAGCTTTGGATGATCTATAACTCATCTGTATATGAAGTCTGCTCATATGACTTTGATCATACTGTTGTTATAATCCTCCGTGTGACTGAGCTCATATTATTATTCAATATTTAGCTGCAAGTGCAGGGACACTTTTGGGGTTTGAGTGATTTTCACTCAAAGCAAAGTGAACAAATACCAGTGAAGGGTTAAAGCCTGAAGAAGTTTGATCGTTATGTAAAGATTACCAAAAAAAAAAAAAAAAAAGAAAAAAACAGTTGAATTGCATTTGGAGTTGAGGTTGAATAAGTACACACCTGATGTGATATTAAATATTTGCCCTGTGGCTCTAAAGTCAGGGTTGGAGCCAAAACTTGGCTTGTGTTTCCCGCCCTTTAAGGCGTGAGTCATCATTGTCTATCAAGGTGTATAAAAAGAGCTGCCTGTCTCCGTCCTCCACTCCTCCTACAGCTCCGTCGACTCGCTTCAGTCTTCCATTACTTCCTTCAGTATGGGGACCCCATTTTTGTCATCCTTGGCCCTCCTGCTCAAAGAATTTGAAAAAAATGCAGAAACTGACGGGGATAAGAAGACGCTATCCAGGTCCGAGGTTAAGGTTGTATTACAAAAGGAGCTGATGGCCATTGAGGTACAGTATTGGCTTCATTACTGATGCATTCCTCTTTTACACTAATATTGATCCACAAATTCACTGCATGCCTCTCACCATTGTGTGACACTGCACTTCCATAGAAGCCACTAAAAGATCTTTGAGTGTTTTAACTGAGTTGTTTGTGCATCTTTAAACTGATGTTTCATTGGTGCTTGCAGGGACAGAATATAGCAGTGAACGAAAAAGACGTGGACGACATGATGAAGGAGTTGGATGAAAATGGAGACGGCAAGGTCGACTTCAAAGAATTTGTCGTGCTGTTGATTAGCTATGCTGCTCTTGTGCAAGTACTTCAAGAACTCTTTTTAAGAAGTTATTCTTGAGATGTCCTGAGTGCTGTGACCACACCCTGAGACAGATCTATGCTGTCAACACAGAGATACTGACCCTGATGTAATTGATGTAACAGACAAATGAATAAATTGGTTCACTTGATATTCACGTGTATGGATATTGTTTTTTGTAAATTTTTATTCTGAAACTAAATTGTCTCGGTTAATGTTTATGAGATTCTGAAGAAGAATAAACTCCATATATCATACTTTCAAACAGGTGAGATTTAAAGACCAGGATCAGTTCAGTGGGTCACAGGTTCTCATCAGCATTCACAATGTTGTTGTTAGGGCCCGAGCGACCGACGACAGGGTCGGCAAAGGCCCTCTTGAAACCTTAAGGATTATATATTTCTTCTGACACTTTAACCCCAATTTTCACCTCTTTCCCTTGAAAAAAAGAGCGCCACACTATGTCCTACCCCCCCTGACCACTGTGAGAAATGTATTATTTTGCCACTCAAAAAATGCTACGATCTTGCTAGCATTTAGCATTAGCTTAAAACGGTAGCCCCGCCACCTACTTTGACTTACAAGTCTAAAAATTCTCTTGGGCAAACTCTGAATTTCGCACGGCAAGTTCAGGAATTTGTCCCAAAAGTCGTAATTTGACGATTTTTAGGGTACGTATTTGAACAAACTTGTCCTAGGGTTTTTGTCGGATCAGCTTCAAATTTCTCATGTGTATACTACACACAGTAACGATTAAAAGTTAACAAAAGATTGTTAAAAACTTCAGGGGCGTGGCCACCAGAGGGCGCCAAAAAATCAAATTTTTTACATTCTACGATTTGTATGAAATTTTTTAGACATGTTTATCACTCCAAGACCTTCACAAAAATGTAAAATGTTAAGGCAAAACAATAATTTAAAGTTCTGAAATTTTACGTCAAAGTTAGAATTTTTGCGCGAGCACAGTAATGAACGTTTTCGAACTTGTCTTACAGTTTTTTTCCAATTATCTTCAAATCTGACAGGTGCATACTAGACCCACTGATGATTAAAGGTTATTGAAGGATTGTTAAAATATTGATGGGCGCGGCCACTAGGGGCGCCAAAAGTTGATCATTTTTCAGAACCACAAAAACCTAAATAACTTTCTCGTACAAAGTCAGATCCTGACCAAACCTCTCACACATGTTCACTGTCCCAGCCTGAGTGCAGCCATATGGCTTTTATTCACGTGAAGTAAGGCGCCCCCCATTGGCAACAGGAAATCAAGTGTTTTACGCTGTGACCCATAGCTCCTCCCCCTTTGATCTTTTTCTTAAAAGAATTGCACAGAAACGTCAAAAACAATTTATTTTTTTTCCAAGTTTTATACTGATAAAACTCTGCACCCTGCAAAAATAATCATTTAGCTAAAGCATTAATGGTCATTTGACTCCATCTAGTGGCCAGACTTTACTTTTTGGTGGTCTGTGTGAGTTTGGCCACTAGGTGGAGTCAAATGACCATTTTTGCTGTGTGATTTCTTTCAGTTCTGACATTGTGACATTCATTTTTATAGCAGCAGGAGGCTGTGCTGTGAGCACGCAGCCATTTGATGTTGATATTCTATTTGAAATTTCTAAAACATCTTCAACAAGCTCAGTTAATGAGGTCAAGTTTCTGTTTTGAATGATGTTTCTCTTGTGAAGTGTCATAGTCTGAAGTGGTTTCATGAACCACGGACTCAAGAAGCCCCTGATTTTTAGCCCGATCTTCTTCAGATTTCATTCAAACTGTCAAAATCCATCCCTGGACACACCCTCATACTGACAGGATTAAACTCTTTGTCTTATGGATTTTTAATAATTTATTTTTTCCAATTTTCAGGCCGATCAAACTCTGCACCTTGTGAAAATGATCTTTTTGCTCCAACCAAAATGGTCATTTAGCTCCATCTAGTGGCCCAACTGAATCTTTAGGTAGTCTGTGTGAGTTTGGCCACCAGATGGAGCCAAATGACCATTTTTGCTGTGTGACCTATTTTCAGTGCATAGGGAGGCTTCTTGAACTTTGTACTCTCGTCTGTCTCCTTACACGACACCGGTACGTCGAGAGACGTACAACAGTAATAAGATAAAGTCGAGAACCCTGAAACACATGAGCAGGGGTCTGCAACCTTTAAGGAGCCATTTTTCTTTATTTCACATGGATCAAGGTCATTCCACAGCCACAAAAATCTTCACTATAAAAGCAATAAAATGTATAAAACTCGACACAGAAGTAAAATGTATTTAAAAGAAGAGCCACATGCAGCAAAGAACGGCCCTCGCTCCCATGTGGCTGACTGAGAACGATTTCAGCATGTTCAGACATGCACACAGGTCGCTCCTGTGCGGTTCTCCGAGCGCATGCTCGGAGGAGCACACGTGAGCGAGGGCCCGTGTATCGCCGCTTGCGGCTTTAATTTTAATTAAAGTTGTTGTTTCTGTTCATTTATTGTGAGAATTGTGTACAGCACTTTGGCCAAAGTTTTTATTTTAAGTGCTTCATAGATACAGTTGAGTTGAGTGGATGCTTCACTGCTCTTTGAGGCAGTACATATAAGCTAGGGCTGGGACTCGATTAAAAAAAAGATTAATCTAATTAATCAGGGGCTTTGTAATTAATAAATCTCAATTGATCAAATATCAATCTTTGACCCAAGTACAGTGTGAGAATCTTTTTTTTTTTTAATGTTGTATGAGTGAATCAATGAATAGTGAACTGAATGAATACATAAGTTAAAGCAAAAAAAAAACCTTGTTTATATTTTTTCAAGTTAGTACTTAACCAAGACGAACACATCAGTGCATTTTTATACCGTCAAGTCCAGCAGTTTAGGAATGAACAATCCAGAATCAGTTTCAGAGATTCAGGTAGACTATAAAGGACCTTCTGTAAACTCAACACAAATTGGACTAATGTTAGCTTCCACACTAGCCGCAACACATTTAGCATTTAGTTGATAGCGGCCCTCAGCTGAAGTCGGAGCTGCGCTTTTACGCACTGGTTTTGGTGACCTCATTTTTTCCTTCAGGTGCAGCAGCCTGACCATGAGATACCGGAAAACAGACAAACTGGCTGACACTTCTTTCACTTTTCCTACGAGTTTACACTTGAGCAAAAGTGACCAAAACATCCTGGGCCAGCTCAAAGCAATGTCTATGCGCTCAAACATGCTGAAATATAAGAAACATTCCACGATGCAAAAATGCCGTAGG
Organism: Thalassoma bifasciatum; assembly: GCA_008086565.1. Lineage (NCBI taxonomy): Eukaryota > Metazoa > Chordata > Actinopteri > Labriformes > Labridae > Thalassoma > Thalassoma bifasciatum. The sequence goes on from RPOG01000342.1 coordinate 212,260, forward strand.
TCTGATTACTATGCATTCGAATTTTTTTAATACGATATTATTGTTATTAATTATTCACAATTAACAACAATTTATGGCAACAGAAACTACTGAAAGGACCCTAATGAAAAGTTTACATACCGCAGTTCTTAATACCGTGTATTGCCCCCTTTAACATCAATGATGGCTTGAAGTCTTTTGTGGTTTTCAGATGGGAAAGCCACCCATTCTTCTTGGCTAAAAGCCTCCAGTTCCTGTAAATTCTTGGGCTGTCTTGCATGAACTGCAGGTTTGAAATCTTCCCAGAGTGGCCTGAAGATATTGAAGTTAGGAGACTGAGATGGCCACTCCAGAACCTTTACTTTATTCTGCTGTAGCCGATGGCAGGTTGACTTCAGAGAAAAGGCCAAAAAATCAGATCAAATTTTCTACTTTTTTCTTCTCTTTGTACTTGGAGCCTATGATAATTATTTGTTCCAAGTTTGAAAATCTGCAACAGTTCGATCTTTTTTTCTTTGCTCTTTCACTTGAGTAAATACTTGTGATGAATATTTGTCTCCTTCCTTGTGTAGTTGCTGTCTCACAGAGAAAAAAAGAAAAACACGCTATTTTATCTGTGAAGAATCTTGGCTTGTTGTCTGTTCTCCATCATGAAACATAAGGATTGATGACAAACATTTATAATCACAAGTTTTGTTCAACAAACGACGGCGGTGTGGGGACAGAAGTGAATGGAACAAAACAAATGATTTTTTGTGGAACTTAACCATCATTTGGTCTGTTCATTTCATCCGACTTATTGGTTTTCAAACTCAAACTAATCACCAGAAGAAAGTTTACCCACTTACTGAAGTAACTGACTTAGTGGATAAGCTTTAATGTGATTAGCAAGGTCTTTAGGTGGACTATAAGTGGAACAGGTGACATGCTGTTTTAAGCTCAGTCCTCTCTGTGCAGCACTGAGTTCACCAGAGTCTATTCTTAATCTCAGCAGCATCTATTTACAGCTCTGGCCTTAATCTCAGGGTTTAAGTTGGGCTCCGTTGACAAAGTAATGCTCCTCATATAGCACAGTAGCGTGCCAGCTTTGCAGACACAGTTTTATAGCCGGCTGTGTGTCTCAGAGAGTGTCCCTCTGTGGAGCAGAGCCTGAGGTAACAGTCCCACAGAGGGAGGGAGAAGAGCAGCTGCAGACACAAAGACCTCTGTTAATGCAAATATATGCCATTTATTTTCATTAAAGCCCAACAGTGTCCAGATAAAACCTTCATTTTAATGAGGAGGAATATTTTAGACATAACCATTACCACATTGATGACTGGAGTACACTTTTATTTTACATTTGACCACAGAAAGAGAAGTGAGAGTCAGAATAATATCATGCACCTTTAGAGGAGCTCATTTCACAGTCAAACCATTAAATTAAATCCAGACTGAGGACTTCTGTCTAACCTAATGGTCGCACTTCGTTTCACTATGCTGTGCTGAAACTTCATGTACAGTCAGACAGGTTCCAGTGTAATTCCTGATTTACATTTTACCAGAAACAGTTACAGCAAAGCTCAGAGACGTGTAGGAAGCGTAAGATAAGGGAAGAGTTGTGGCTGACGTTTACGTTCTCTTGAGTTCTTTTTCTCTCTGGAGAGGGTCTTAGCACTGACACAGGATTCTGCTGAAGAAGAGTGAGTCAGATTTTCCTTGGATCCAACACAAAAATGCCTTGGAATGTTTCCCCGTGACAACTGTTACAACAGCATGCTCTCCGCCAGATTATGACTGTGGGGTTACAGGCAGAGATCGAATATGTAAAAGTCTGTTGATCTCCTTTAAGATAGAGTCGAAGTGAAACAGAGGCCTGCTTGTTCGAGTGAATGACAAACAGATTGGCCTGACTGGAAAGAGGCAGATTTTTACTAAGAGACAACACTGACCAAATGAAGTTCATTTGTTTCTTGTTTGCAGCGTTAACAGTCAGTTTACACACTTTCTTTTTTTCATGTATGACTCTAGAGATGTGGTTTGACGCAAGTGACATGTAAGAGTTTGTTGAGTGAAATTCAAGCTGTTCTCTGTTAGCAATTAAGATTTCCTCTCAAGGAGTGTGGTCCACTGCTTATTGGAGATTTTCTGTGCTCGACTTCTTTTGGGAAAGCTGCAATGTATTAAATATGTAGAGATAATAACTTTAGAGCTTATAATAAAAAAATAAAAATACAACTAGAGTGGTGTATGTATATCTGTTCTTGCTTTGGTAATCTACGCTATGATATACAGTACATACTAAACCCCAACCAATATGGGACTTTTGGGGCTGATGCCAATACCAATACTGGGGAGGGGGCGAAATATCAATATCCTATATGTCGGCCAATATATGAAATAAGAACACTGATATAAAGTTGTGCCCTAAAGTTTACACCCTCCAGCAGAATTTTGAAAATTTTGGCCTTTTCCCAGAAAATATGAATGATAACAGAAGAAACCTTTCTATCACTCATGGTTAGTGGTTAGTTGAAGACATTTATTGAAAAGAAAAAAAACAGTTCACTCTTTTTACATCATAATGACAACAGAAAGTACCAAAATGACCCTGTTCAAAAGTTTACACACCCCAGTTCTTAATTCCTTGTATTTTCCCCTTTAACAGCAATAACAAAGAAATGTTTGTGGTCACTATGAATGAGGGTCTTTATTTTCTCAGATGGTAAAACTGCCCATTCTTCTTGTCAAAAAGCCTCCAGGTCCTGTAAATTCTTTAGTTGTCTTGCATGAACTGCAGGTTTGAGGTCTCCCCCCACTGGATCGATGATGTCAAGGTCAGGAGACTGAGATGGCCACTCCAGACCCTTCCTTTTATTCTCCTGTAGCCACTTGGCCTTGTGTTTTGGATCATTGTCATGTTGAAAAGTCCAAGTACGTCTCATGTGCAGCTTCTGGGCTGATGAGTGAAAATTTTCCTCCATTATTTTCTGATAACATGCTGCATTTGTCCTTCCATCAGTTTGGACCAAGTTTCCTGAGCCTTTGTAGCTCACACATCCCCAAAACATCAGTGATCCACTTCCATGTTTCACAGAAGGAATGGTGTAACTTTCATCATAGGCCTTGTTGACTCCTCTCCAAATGGAACAATATTTGGTTGTGGCCAAAAAGTGCAATTTTGGTCTCATCACTCCAAATGACTTTGTTCCAGAGGTTTTTAGGCTTGTCTCTGGTTAATTCTGCATGACATTATTTATTTTTTGCTTACTTTTGTAAAATATATTCTCTGTCTTAGAAAGGCCTTGTCCTTTATCTTCTTTGTTTTTGGAAGTTCCATCTATTTTCTTATCAGCGCTGTCCCATATCTGTCATTTCTGTTTTTGGCCCCATAAACTTGAACACTCACTTGCTGCATGTTTTTAAACCCATTTTTTTCTAATTTTATCCATTTTTTTTTTTCATTGGAACCAGGGCCAGGTTATGTAAGTGAACTCTGTGTTCCTTACTCAGAGGCCTCAGCTCATGTTGAGTAACTCTCTTCGGATCCTTTCTGTGTTTGCTCTGGATCTACTATTTATTTATTCTTTTTAATCAAACAAAGACTTTTTTGAATCATAACATAATCTCATTTTCATAGAGCTTGTGACATGAGAAATAGTTTTCATATCAATGCAGCATATTAACTGCATGGCTGTGATGTCTGTGTTTTCAAGAGGACAGATGGTGATGGATAACAGAAGTTAAAGCAGTGTCAGGAGGAGAGAGGAAAAAATAAACCTGGGGGTCCGTTTATACAGTTATAGTGAGGTGAGAAGGAAATGCCAGAATAGATCATAATGCTGACAGCAGAAAAGATTTTGTAGCAAAGAATTTATTCAAAGGTAGAAAAAAAAAAGAAAAATTAAGCCTAATGTCAGAGGGATGAAGTTGAAAAGAAGTCCAAAACAGGTCCAAGATATGGGTATAAACTTTAAAAAAGGATGGTAAAACTCTGATGCATGAATTATGAAAGTCATTGTCAGAATATGTTTACTTGAGTGTTTTTATTTGTCTCAAGGCATGAAAAAGAGTTTTCCTTTTTGTTTGTTCAAATACTTATAATTGAGTGTTCAACATAAAACAGTGTGAACTTAATGCAAATATGACTTTTTGTTTTAGTTTGACTTCTTTTCTTTGTATTTATTTATTTATTTTTTTTGGGGGGGGGTAATTTCATGAATAATCTTTTTTTTAGTGCTCTGCAAAACATTTTAACTCTCTTTTGTCCATTTTAACACTGAATGATTTATAGCTGATAAGCTTTTTCACCCTCAAATGTTTGTCTATAATTTTTTTAAAAATATATTTATGTTTGGAAAAAAATTGAAAACAGTTTTTCAGCTCTTAAGAAGAATAAAAATATCCTGACACAGACTGATATGAATTTCCACCACATGACCCATAGACTTTAGGAGTCAATAACTTTTAAATAGGCATCTACTGTAGTGACCACAGGGTTAATATAAATTACAACATACTTTTTTACAGTATAATAAAAAATATATCACATGAGCCCATGAGTTGTGCAGATGTTAAGAGACCCCTGAAACTGGTGATACTGTGTGTGGGAGTAATCTCAAACTGAGACAAGGTCCAAGGTAAAACCTCTGATGTATGTAGATAAAAAACAGAAAACTTGAAAGTAAAATATCAATCAAAACCTGGAAGGCAGTAAATGAAAACACAGTAACATTGAATTAAATGTCAGGGATGGAGACTGTGGAGCAGATAGTTTCTCAATCTGATCTGCAACATCTTCTGTCCTGTGTTCAGAACTTAAAAACAGAATAAAAATGAAAGCTGGTCTCATTTCAAAGCTGCCATGATGAGATTTTAACTGATTAAGCTGATAAAAACTGAAACCAATACTCTGGTGTGTCTGTAAAGTTAAGCTGGAGCTTCAGGAGAAACTGATCATTTCTACACTTTCAAAAAAACCAACTTAGTTTTTTGGCCTTTAACATTTCTTGTTTTGTTGTTGTTGTTGTAAGGACTTGGAAACATATTGATATTTTGGGTAGTTAGGTTTAGGTACAGAACAGGCCAAAAGTTTGGACACACTTTCTCATTCAATGTGTTTTTCTTTATTTTCATGACTATTTACATTGTAGATTCTCACTGAAGGGATCAAATCCTTTGAATGAACATGTGGAGTTATGTACTTAACAAAAAAAGGGGAAATAACTGAAAACATGTTTTATATCCTAGTTTCTTCAAAATAACCACCCTTTATTCTGATTACTGCTGAGTACACTTTTGGCATTCTTCAAGAGGTCGACACCTGAAATGGTTTTCTCTTCACAGCTGAGCCTTATCAGGGTTAATTAGTGGAATTTGTTGCTTTATCAATGGGGTTGGGACCATCAGTTGTGTTGTGTAGAAGTCAGGTTAATACACAGCCAACAGCCCTATTGGACAACTGTTAAGATTCATATTATGACAAGAACCAATCAGCTAACTAAAGAAAAACAAGTGGCCATCATTACTTTAAGAAATGAAGTCAGTCAGTCCAGTAAAAAGTCATCAAAATGAATAAAAATGTAACTTGAATCAGAAGGTATCTCCAAACTTTTGGCCTGTACTGTAGATGTCAAGAAGTAGCCCAAAAAACTTAGCCTTCATTTTATTTCACCTCCTTGTGTTTCCCTCCTGTTTTATCTCTCCATCTTGTTTCAGCCTGTGTTAATTCAACCTCTGAGTGTTAGTCTCTGTGCGAGAGTCTGTTTCCTCCCTTCTGTGCCAGTTCGTCCTGTCACGCCTGAGGCAACAAACTGGGAAGGGGGAGGATAAGGACCTCAGCGCACATTACTGAAAAGGTTTATCAAATAAAACTGAAAAAGCCAAATAAGAAGCTCTTAAAAGGAGAAACAAAAATGAATAAATCATTGTAGCACAAGGAAACACAGAGGAACAACGACATAAAGTGATTTGACACCACAAACTGACAAAGAAGGGATGGAAAAACAGAGAGTAAAGGTTAATCCCAAAGCCCCAAAGTTTCATCCTCACATCCTTCACTTACGTTTCAGTCCCTCCCACCAGAGATAAAGGGAAGCAAAGAGAAGAGAGTAATTGTTTCAAGAGAAATGAGACGTCCCTTCCACTGCGGCGTCACATGAGGCTACGTCACTGAGTGATGACGGTGTCATCTGATCACAGCTGTATCATCTGTCATTCTGCTCCAACAGCTGTTTGTGTGTCTGCACATGTGCAGTAATAACATTCATTCTGTGACCTGTTTAGAAGCACATGGATCAATTTACCAGTGTAATGTGTCATTATTAGGTTGTTTATTATTCATTTAACCTATTTTCAGCGCTTATCTAATCATGAACTCTGACCTAAATTCATATGACAGTTTACAACATCTCAGGAACATTGAATGTTTGCTCTTTATTAGATTTCAGGTCAAGTTTCAAGATAAATAGAATTGATTTTCCTCTTTAAAACCTCTGTTGACGTGAATGAAACTTTGTAAACTTAAGGAAAATGTGTTTTTTTTTCTTCTTCTTTTTTTCACATGCTTTTCTCTCAGACTTAAATTCTCTTCCTAAAGAAAAAAGAAGAATCAAAAAGAGACTTAGTCATAGAAATAACTGGTTAGGCAAATTTCTATGATGTTGAATGGTACAATTGAGTTTCCTTGATGATGACCAAAGTAAAGATATGTTTTATTGATTATATGAGAGTTTTGTTAACCCCTTACATCCCACCCAATTCTGGCCTATACACCATGCTATGTTTTTAAGGCTTTTAACTGTAGAAGTATAAGGTCATAATTCATCAGTGACACCTCATTTGAAAGATTTAAGTCTCTAGTGTCAGAAAATGCCATGTTTTCATATGTGGCTAAAGTCCACACCAGGCAGAATGCAGCAAAAACACCCTTATTTCCTACTCTTTTTCTTTTCAATAACCAATTTCTGGACATCATTAACTTCAAGATGCTTCATGACAGACATAAGACATCCACCACATCACTTCTACATCTTGGTGAAATTTTAACTTTCTAGGTAAAACCAGGTGACTAAACACTAGCAGGTACGTCCTTGTTTTCCTCGCACTAGTCTAACAACTTTGCGCAAGCAAAACCAGCTATATCAGTGCTCAGTGTCCTCTTTGTTGTCACCTTTGCTTTCTCTGTGAAAAAGTTAGCCAAATATCCGGAAAGTTTAGCTCCCGGTCACGGATTGTACCTCTGCTGTTTCTCACATAAACATTAATGATTACACGCGGCAAAAAAAAAAAAAAAAAATCAATTTTACATCAGGCTTCATCTGAACGGTAAGACTATTGGTTACTGTATGTGTGATTGACAGGGCCTGTAGCCAATAAACGAGCCTGATAGGGGGGCTTTACGCACCACCACTGAATGCCACTGTCCAGTCAAGCAGAGAGAAGTTGTTGTATAAATCAGGCTCTCCTGGCATCAAAACTATCGAGATGGGGACACATTAAGTCTAAGGAAATAATATATGCCAAGCTTTGCCAGATTCATATTGAGGAGGAAATGCTCTAAGACTGTGAAGCTGCTGTTATTGATGAGAACGGACACGACAGACAAACAACAAACTTTACAGGAGAAATTTCACCACTTGGAATAATTTGATGAAACAACACTTTTGATATGTTTGAACTCTGGATTCCTCTGGTGGAAAGGAGGGTGAATATTCAGGGTGGGGACTATGGACGTGATGTAATGACCCCAAACAGGTAGGATGTTCCAGTTGTTGCGATCACCATCTGAGAGATTCTTTTCAGTAATTACATTTTTTTTTTAAAGGTACAGTAAACTGTTTTCAGCTTTCCACGCAGTATAAAATTCTGATGTTTGATAAAGGTGTTACTGTTTATACTTTGATGACATCAGAGGAATACCAGACGCTCTGATGTAGTGTAAGAGGTTAAATACTTTCAGTATTTTCAATCACATTATTTTTCAAAATCCCAGCTTGATGATGTGTTTCACTTTCCCCTAAGTGACTATTTTAAGGTTGGTCTTTTCCTTGTTATCTAACTCTAGTGCCATGACTCACATGAAACCTGTGCTCATCACCACCCCTCTCTCCTCAAAGCAGACTTTAGAGCTTTGAAATCCATCCTAAATACACAGAGAATCAATTAACACAGGTGTGAGTCACCAACGAGTCACAGGTGGAACTAATGAGTGGAGACAAACAGGAGAGAAACACAAGAGCAGGAGGGAAAACTGAACCAGGCACAAGGGGAGCAAAAACAACAACATAATACAGGAAACACCAGAATATAACACCAGACGTGGATTACTGTGAAGATAATGTAAAGGATAACTCTTAAACAGAAACAAGACGTATGACACAAGCAAAATACTGACAGAGAAAAGGAAAACAGATCACAACACAAAGAAAACAGAGAAAAAAGGGCAACACATACCTCAAACCTGTAGATCAGCTGTAGCTGTAGATCAGGGGCCTTATGTACAATGAGTGTGTACGCACAAAAACCTGACGTATGCCCGTTTTCACATCAAAGTTCAGATGTATCAAGAGGGATTTGATCATGGAAATGTGGGCCTCACGCCAACTCCATGGCTGGCATACGTACATTTCTACAGCTTTTAGTCCTTTGTAACTGAGGACTAGGACTGTGCTAGTCGACCCTGAACCGAGCCATGTCAGCCGTGTGGGGCGGAATTATCCACATGTCAGCCAGGTATATTAAATTTCCATACAATGCAGCTGAACAGGTCAACATCAAAGCGCAATTTGCAGCGAGAGACGGTTTCCCCAATGTAATCCGAGCTATCGGCTGCACACACGTTGCTATAAAAGCACCATCACATGATGAATTTGTTTATGTCAACAGAAGACATTTTCATTCTGTCAATGTACAGATCATCAGTGATGCGTGTTAGAAAATATAACTTATGTGCTTGTGCTTTGCTAAAAATATCAATAAAATTTGCTCATTGTAATAATACATTGGTGAACATATTTCAGAGAGTTAAAAGTTCATGAGAGGTAACAGAATGGAGAATGAATTACAGTAGACAGTAAGAAGGAAGTTAATACAAAGTGGAAAACTTGAAGTCATGCAAAAAGAGGAAGTTCATACAGTGTTAATGTGCTGAGACTAGACAGCGTAAATGAAACTGGGTATAAAGTTCAGATGTAGAGAAAAGGTCAACTGTGACTATGGAGATTTGCAAGTGTGTCTTGGTGGCGGACAGTATTAATTGTGTGAGTGTGTGTGCATGTTTAAACAACTCCTTATTAGGTATATATCATGTGGTATATTACTCATACTGTTCACATAAGTTTTTATACCCTGGCAGAAATTATGATTTATTTGCAATTTTTAGAGATTATGAATGATAACATAAAAACCCCCCTTTCACTCATGTTTAGTAGTTGTGTGAAGACATTTATGAACAAACAACTGTGTTTACTCTTTTTAAAACATAATGACAGCAGAAACTACTAAAATGACCCCAATCAAAAGTTTACATACCCTAGCTTTTAATACCTTGTATTGTCCCCTTTATCATCAATAACAGCTTGAAATATTTTGTGTTTGTTGTAGATGATGGTCTTTATTTTCTTGGAAAGTAAAACTCCCTTTTCTTCTTGGCAAAAAGCTTCCAGTTCCTGCAAATTCTTGGGCTGTCTTGCATGAACTGCAGGTTTGAGATGTCCCCAGAGTGGCCCAATAATATTGAGGTCAGGAGACTGGGATGGCCACTCCAGAACCTTCTCTTTGTTCCACTGTAGTGAATGGCAGGTCGACTTGGCCTTGGTTATTTTGAAAGTTTCTGTAGTCATTATGATTTAGAAAGAGTAAACACAGTTGTTAGTTAATAAATGGCTTCACCCAACCACTAACCATGGGTAAAAGAAAAGTTTTTGTGTTATCATTTCATATTCATTGAAAAATGGCCAAGAAATCATACATTTTGCCACGGTATATATACGTATGTGAAAAGTATGTCTCATATGTCATATGATATATAGAAATATAGTGATTGTGGTGAAGGTTATCCACTTTTAAAAGGAGAAATGTATTTTCCACAGCAGTCTCTTCAGACAAATCCTTAGGAAAAAGACAATTCCAGAAAATTTGTCCATTGAAAAAGAAAACCCTTGAAGCACTAGTCCCCTCTCTTCTTTATATTGACAAAAACCAAAAGTCATTCACAGGTTTGTCTATTTCTACAACTTTGGTTTTAAAAAGTCCTCGGCTGAGCAAAAATATTGTCCCAGAGCTGTTTTTTTTTTCTTTAACTTTGTAAAAACAACTGTTCAGGTTTCAAGATGGTTCATGGACAACCATGAAGATTATGTTGTCATTGCTCATTGTATATTGTAAAAACCAAAATCACTTTTGGTATTTCACATACTTTTTCAAACTCAAGTTCAGGCCTTGAGCTTTTCTGTTGATTCATCCTTTAACCCAGCGTCTAAATATTTCTTGGGCTTTTCGTAAGTTTGCCACTTGACTGATAACTCCTCAATTACAACATTCATTGAACACTTAAGAACTTTTTTTTTTGAGCACCTTTCTACTTTAATGATTAATTTTCAGCATTTTAAGCATTGCATAAATTAATAACTGAGGTAGAATTGTCTGAACCATTTGTAACTGTATTTTGATCTTGTTATGATAGTACAATCATAAAAGAACTGAATAAGAAAGTTTGGAGTTTAGGGGGTAATGCTGTTTATTTTTCTGTTCTGAGTGGTTAAATTTATAAGCTCTTAAACCAGTTCCTTGATGATGATGACAATGTTTTTACCGTAAGAGCTGTCATTCTAAGTTCCAGAGAAATGTGTGACTCTTCCACTGGCTGCACGATAGTTTGATTCAGTCAGGAAACTATTTTCACTGCCGCAATACAAAATATCAAAAATCAAAACGAAACTTAAGTGACTGAGTGAGCACAGGCCCTTGACAAACACTTTTCTGTCTGTAATTTTTTTTTTTTTGTTACGAAATTCACCCATAACTTCACTGGAAACATCTTTAAAACCTTAGTGTTAAAATATGTATTTAAATATTTCAGAGCTGTAAACTTTCTGAGTAGTTTAAATTTAGACTTCTCTGTTGCCCAAACCTGCAGGTTGTGTCAGAACAACCCTCAGATATGGAGACATGTTCTGGGTCACAGGTTGGCCTCTCCTCTTCCTGACTACTCTCCTTTTTTGGACACATTCGGCGCCTGATTTCTGATAAACACGTTCTGCCTTTGCTCCAAATTATTTGGTGGCTGTGTGAGATTGAGGTTTCCCATGAAACAGTGTTTGCTGTTACAGAATAATCTACAGTCGTCCTAAAAGCAACCTACAAAGCTGCTACTACTCACTTCAAACACAACATTTCCACTGATGGTTGAGTTGTGATAGTTATTATAACAACATAACTCTGAATTGAATTATTCTGCCTTTCATTTTTGTTAATTTTTACTATTTTATTGCTCAATCTTTTCACCTGTCATTTTATCCATCTATTTTATTTATTTCACTTCTATCAACATTGGTTTGGCAAGTGGTTCTATCCTCCGTTTGACATTTTCTTATTTCTTTTCAGCATCAACAATCTGATATTAACTTTGCGTCACATTCCTCTGTATATTGTCCCCAGTCGACATAATTCACCATAGTTTACATTTGTTGTCTCCATTGGAAGAGTTTATTTTTGATAAGCATTTAACTACATAATACGTATTTTGAGTGTCATTATGCGGAATCAACAGCTTGATTCTGATTGGCCAAAACACCAGTGTATTTTATTAGTGCTGCTACTTATTTTCACTATTTTACTTTTAATCAACACCAGTGAGCTCCAACCAATCCTGAAAGCTGCTTTTTTTTTTTTTTGCTTTTTGAGGAACTTTATACTTTTCAACTGCAGGAACTAGGATCCAGGTTTACTTCTGGGATAATAAATGTGCCTATTGAAATAGCCCTGCTTAGGAGAGTTAGTTTCCAGGGGCACAGGGCCTTAAAATGGACCTCTCCTGATTGGTGGAGCGGCCGCATTGGTTTCATTTCCCCCTCCCTCTGTCCACAACATGATGACCTAATGATCCTCTTTGAGCCTGATAGTGTGAATGTGTTTCTGTCAGCTCCTGGTGTTCCAACTTAAAGGGTGACCCTGTAAACTTGAGACCTTCAGCTGAACGTGTCAGTGGTTATTGGATTTAAAACAGCTATTCCACCCTATTTTAGTTTTATGTATCTTAATGTGCCAAAATGTTCTAATCAGAAAAGCATATGATGATATGATATGATGATAAAAAAAAAAAACATTTCAGAGGGATGCATCCAACTGACAGTCATCAGTCAAAAGGTGTGTTTTTAAACATAACAGCAATGGATCAGAATTATTTTAAAAGTTGGCTAAACCTTTGTGTTGTGAGCCTTTGTGTGTCATACCAAGAATGATGAAGAGAAAAATATGAACTTTAAAATGTTCCAGCATTTTGTCTCCGACCATTTCTTGGTGCTGTTTGAGGTATTTTTTGGGTCATTGTCCCGCTGGAACACATGACCTCTGACACAGACCCAGCTTTCTGACACTAGGCCCTACATTACAGCCCAAAAGATTTTGATCATCTCCAGATTTCATGACTCCTTCACACTGTCAAGGCCCCCAGTGCTAGAGGCAGCAAAAAACCCCAAAACATCATTGAACCTCCATCACGTTCTTTGTAGACCTCATTCTGTTTCCTGTACACAGTTGAATGACTTACTTTTCCAAAGAACTCTACTTTAGTCTCAACTGTCCACAAAACGCTCTTATGTCTCTTAGTCAGCAGTGGGGTTCTCCTTGGTCTCCTGCCATAAGCACTTCTTCTCACTCAGATGATGATGTATGGTCAGAGCTGACTCTTCTACTTCCTGAGTTTGCAGGACAGCTTGAATTTGTGTGAAAGTTGACTGAGGATGTTTATCCACCATTCAAACTATACTGTGTTGAATCATTTTCTCATATTTTTCTCCTCTGTCCTCGTCCAGGGAGATTACCCACAGTTCTATGGGTTATAAACTTTGTGATTATATTTCACACAGTAGACATGAACTTCAAGATCTCTAGAGATGGTCTGGTATCCTTGAGATTAATCATATTTTTTGACAATTTAAAGTCCTCAGACACTCCTCAGCTCTTCTTTCTCTTTCCATTCTTGGCGTGAGTGTGACACACAAAGGCTCACAACACAAAGGTTGAGTCAACTTTGATACAGTGCAACTGGCGTCAGGTGTGATTTCTATATTACCAGCACCTGTTACTCACCACAGCTGAGTTCAAACAAGAATCACCTGCTTGAAATTAAATGATTCACCCATAATTCTAAAAAGATACCAACAATTTTGTCTGGCCCAATTTTTGTGTAAAATTGTGTCCATTTTAGCTTTTTTGTTCATTTTTTTTTATTTTTCCAAGGCACATCAAGGAAATAAACTCATTCACACCAAAAATATTTGCAATTGCAACCATTTCTGGGAGAAATGGTGTATTTTCTGGGAAAATTCCAGGGGTGCCAATACTTTCTTCCGTGACTGTATGTGTATGGGTCAATGACGTGACGTCCCTTTTTTTGTGTCCGAGTGTTTCCTTCCATCATGAATTGAGTATTTCATTACATGTATTTCTTTATTCTATGAAACCTGTCTGATTTGAACACATCTTTAAACTATTAAAATATAACATGTTTTTTTGTGTTTTGGTTCCTCAAACCCCCAAAATGTCAGGTGGTGCAACCGTCCTGACAAGTATCCACAGTAATTAAACTCTAAAAATTGAATGTCAGTTATTGTTAATGGAAATTAAAAATACAGTGGCATTATTTTATGCTTGAACCTTTTTAAATGAAACATTCTTTGCAAATAAAAAGAATTTTAAAGCTGTTGAGAAATTTAAAAAACTTTTGTCCCGTAATTTTCACCTTTTCAAATGTCAGGGTGGTGCAACCGTAACATTAGACTTTTATTTTAAAGTGAAGAGAATAAAACAGGAAACAGGAAACTGCATCAGCCAGAGGAGCCCAAATGACATTTGTGACCAAGTGGAAAAGTTTGTAGATTTCTCTGAAATACTGATAAAAAAGGTTTTTTCACTTCATTGGTGACTGGAACAATTTCCATGTCAGGTGGTACAACCAATGTAATAATGTGAAATGTTGTTTTAACATGAAATTATTTATCTTATTCACAAATAAAACAAATGAAACACACAAAATGAAAATGTTTGAGTCACTACAGACACTTGAGAGATACTTGCCAATAATTTCACACAGAAAAAATAACAAGAACATAGAAATATATTTTCATATATTTGGTTGCGCCACCTGACATTTTTGGGTGCTCAAATTAAAAATACAAAAAAATTATAAACCTAAAAACTTTGAAATGTTGGTCAACTACTGAAATCTGTAAGAAAACATAATTCTTTTCTCAGAAATATGTTTTTATTCATTTTCAAAGAACTTTTTATAAATAAGTTATTAGACCCTCTTTTTGTCATTGACCCATGTATGTTATTTGTAAAAACTGCTTTTATTTTTTCCGTAATGTCATGATACACTGTTTTTTTTCCCCTTTCTCCTCTGCTTTCTCTGACTACTTTAATCATTTTACCATTTCAAAAACCTCCTGTGGACAAGTGTTGCGAATTAGCACCAGTGCTAAAACAGTCAAACAATACATTTGATTTGTCCAATGTTATTGTGATGTCCACATCAAATAAACAATAAAATAAATAAATGCGGAGCTGAATTTTAAAAACAAAGATTCCGTGATAAGTTTCACTCAAACTGGTTTCAGACACGTGTTAATAATTCATCCTCTCATTTATTTAAATGAGGTTTTACCGGTGACTCAGCAACAAAGAGGAAATGAAAATCTGAGGCTTGTCTGCCCCAATAGATAAACCAGGTCAAGTCTGCTGCATCAAAGTGCACTGTCATCCACGGCTCCACACATTCTGCCCTACATTCCTGCTGGATTAGTGTAAATGTGGCTTTTTTGGGATTTTGGTAACACCCATGAATCCTGAATGTGGTTTTCACAGACAGGAAAGTTTCCAGATTAAGGGAGCAACGACTCAAAGTCTTTAGGTCACGATGGATAAATTCAAAAACAAACCTAAAGACAGAAAACAGCTTTTAGTGATTATCACAGAAATAAAAAAGGATATTGCTAAAACTTAGATGTGGCTTCTACTCATGAGAGAATAATTCCTCAAATAAAATCAGAACATTAACACCCAGTAGTAAAATCTCCTCAAACATGGACTCATTTTGCAGTATTCTGAGGTTGAGAGGATGTTATTATATTTAAATTTAAATATAATAATATAATCCATCTGAAGGAGTAAAGTGCATGGTTCAAGGTTGCAACAAAAAAAGAGTTTATTTCACTAAATGTACCAATGTGTAACCACCGAAAACTGTGGAAAACACTGGATAAACTTCTCTCAAAAAGGCAACAGAAAGGTCATAAAGGTCTCAGTAAACCTGGCATGAAAATACACAACAGATAACCAACACCTGGGATTATTAATTATACTTTTAGGAATTACACTTAACATGGACAAAACAAAGACAAGACAGTGAAAATGGAAAAAAAAAGTGAACTTAAGTGTGGACTTAACAGAAATGTTGAGACATGACACAATCATGTGATCAGTCGGCACGTGAGTACATAAAGTTTGTACATCTGGAATCAATGTAATCAGTCCCGAGGACATAATAAACAGCCAGAAAACTCCTCTTCTTTTTCTCATCCTCCAATCTATCCCATGTGTAAAAACAATACATCTTTGCTCATTTACACCTACTCAGATCTGTGGTAAATTTTTGCGTATGCTTATGTTCAAACAGACTCTCACAATAACCAGAACCGACAATAACTTTAAGTCATGAATTTTTGATAAAATTTGTGCAAAGTATGATCCTGTATGACCTCTCTTTGATAGTTGGTGAGCAGATAGCTGTTTATTCATTCTAATTTCTTGTAATAAGATATCAATTTCCTCCACAGAAAAACAGTTTTTTCTTGATTTTCTGTATGTCACATGGTTACTGATCGTCATGTTTTTAACGGTTTGTGGGTAGTTGGCATGGGCAACACAAATTTGATGGACAGAGGTTTTCAAAAAGGCTCCCCCAAATAATGACACTTTCCACCTGCCTCGCTTTCATTGTGTAATTACTTAACAGACCAGTTATTAAAAGTCATGCATGCGGCTAACACTATGTCCAAACAGGCCGCTGTACGCTGTTAGTCCTGTTTGTTTAATCCTCTGATGCATGAATTTTGAAAGTCAGTGTCAGGATTTTTCCTTTGAGTGTTTTTATTTGTCTTATGGCATGAAAAAAAGTTTTCCTTTTTTTTTTCGTCAAATATTTGTAACGGAAAATTCAACATAAAACAGTGTGAGCTTAATGTAAATATGATTTTTTTGTTTTGTTTTTGTTTGATTTCTATTCTTTTTTTCTTTCTTTTTTTTGTGGTATTTCATGAATAATCTTTTTTTAATGCTTTGCAAAACTTTTTAACTCTCTTTCATCCATTTTAACACTAAATATTTTATAGTTTATAAGCTTTTTCACCCTCAAATGTTTGTCTATAACATTTTTAAAATGATATATATGTTTGGAAATAAATTGAAAACATTTTTTCAGGCCCTAAGAAGAATAAAAATATCCTGACACAGGCTAATATGAATTTCCACCACATGAACCATTGAATTTAGGAGTAAATAACTTTTACATAGGTGTCCACTGTAGTGACCACTATGCACCACAGGGTTAATGACCGAGCATGTACAGTACAGGCCAAAAGTGTGGACACACCACCTCATTCAATTTGTGTTTTCTTTATTTTTGTGACTATTTACTGGACTGACTGACTTCATTTCTTAAAGTAATGATGGCCACTCGTTTTTCTTTAGTTATCTGATTGGTTCTTGCCATAATATGAATTTTAACAGTTGTCCAATAGGGCTGTTGGCTGTGTATTAACCTGACTTCTGCACAACACAACTGATAGTCCCACCCCATTGGTAATGCAACAAATTCCCAGGGGTGGAAGTAACAAATTACAAATACTCAGGTTCCTGTAATAAAGTAGATTTTTTGGCTACTTGTACTTTAGAGAGTATTTTTTTCAAGTGTGTAATTTTACTCATACTTAAGTACAATTTACACCATGTAATCTACTTCACTGCTTTAAAAACACATACTGCTACTGAGTAGTCCCACGGCCACAATTTGGATTAATATCCTAACCTTCCATATGCATATTTTCAGCCAATAGGGCTGTCTTGTCACGACGGCACCCTATTGGCGGTTCAGAAAGGTTCAGAGATTGAGGTGTCAAATGCAAGAATGTCAAAGAGTTCATCACACTATAATAATACTTGCTTGCTGTTCACAGTTCAAACACTTCTATGCAAGTGAATTTTTTTTTTTTTTTGAGAAAAATGATCTTGATAAAACCTAAATTTTTTCTTTATATCTGCATTTGTGTAAAAACCAAATAGCCGAAGAAGAGTTTTTCACACTTTGTTTGTTAAGGAAACATGCTTTAAACTTCAATATTTCCTACAGCGAAATCACTTTGAATATCTGCTTTTCATGGAGCAGTAATAAACCCCTGGTTTAACAAGTAAAAAATACTCTGAGTATTTTTTTTTTTTTTTTTTAGAAAAGTACTTTGTGCTTTTACTTAAGTATTATTTTAACACCAGTACTTATACTTGTAATTGAGTACAATTTAAGCAATGTAACAGTGCTTGTAATTGAGTAAAAATATTAGTACTCTTTCCACCTCTGGAAATTCCACTAATTAACCCTGATAAGGCACAGCTGTGAGGAGAAAACCATTTCCGGTGACGACCTCTTGAAGAATGCCAATAGTATACAAAGCAGTAATCAGAGTAAAGGGTGGTTATTTTGAAGAAACTAGGATATAAAACACGTTTTCAGTTTTTTCACCTTTTTTTGTTAAGTACATAACTCCACATGTGTTTATTCATAGTTTTGATGCCTTCAGTGAGAATCTACAATGTAAATAGTCATGAAAATAAAGAAAACGCATTGAATGAGAAGGTGTGTCCAAACTTTTATAAGGACCCTGGTCTAAACTAATGACAAACCTTTATTTGATTGATCAGTGTCTCTCTATCTTTCATTCCCACAGTATCACATGTGATCACTGCTGACCTCAGTCATTAAGGGAACACTAGTTTTACAGAGAAGTGGCCTAGTTTACTGTTGTGACTTCGATACATGAAGGAGACTCAGTTTGCCGCTCTCTGAATTCTCTCTCTCTCTCGCTCTCTCTCTCTCTCTGATTGCCCCTGATTTGCAGGGAGCAGGTGAGAGAAGCTTATACATGTTGTGTGTCTGTAGTTCCCTGTGCAGACTCATTATCTCACCTTCAGAGGCAGCGAGAGGTTGTCTGTGGGTTTTCAGGCCCGGGTGTCAGCTCAAGAGCAACATTGTTTTTTAGAGTCGGTTTTATTTCAAGTTTATGTGAATACGTTTGATTTCTGGGCCTCTTTTCAAGGCCTCATTGGCCATGTTGTTATTTAGTAGAAGGAGTAATTCTTATGATGTCAGTCTGTCTTCAGCTGCTTGGCATTGGTGGTTCAGTTTTTTGCTCTTGGAGCTTTGTTTTGTTAAAGGAAACAGTTCAGCTTAGTCCAACGTGTTTTTTTTGTCCCGTCTCTTGTTGTCCCGACTTTTCGAGATAAACTTCAGGGAAGAAAAACAATCTTTCTACTTGTTAGATGGCTTATTCATATTTTTCTGTTTAGCACCATTCATAAAATCCTGCAGTGCAAAAACTGATATCTAAGCAAGTCATTATGTCCTATTTGGAGTATAAAATGTCTAATTCTTCTTGATTTGAGCCACATTCACCAGACCAGGTTGTAAAAATGTTTTATTTCAAGTTATTTAAAGACAAAAATGAGGTCTGAATTGCTTGCAACAAGTCAAAAAAATCTGCCGATGGGATAATAAAAATTCACTCTTGAAGTTTCTTGAATTTAGAAAGATGTTTTAATACAAGAAACTTTTTTCTTATCCCATTGACAGATATTTTTGACTTGTTACAAACAATTCAGACCTTATTTTTGTCTTTAAATAACTTGAAAAAAGACATTTTCCTTGACTTATCAGTGAAATGTAGATTCATATCAAGAATAAAAAGACAAGTTTTATTATGACTAAGACATAATGACTTGCTGAGATTTCAGTTTTTGCAGTGTGTGTGTTCTTTTTTTTTTAGTAATTTACTTTTACTTTAATTTTAGTATTAGGGCCACATTAAGATTTTTTTTACTTCATAATTTACTATGTATGAAGCCCCCTAAGGGTCACAGCAAGTTTTTCTTTGGGGGGGAAACTATTGCGTTCTCTCTCAATACTTTTGCGTTCCCTCGCAAAAGTTTTGCGTTCCCTTGCAATACCTTTTCGTGTTTGTTTCTATGTTGCAATTTGCAGACTGTCTTTGAACATCCCGTCACCAGCTGCCTCTGGGTTGCAGCCAATGCAGGTTTCCCAGCGCAAAGCAATGACTCGTTTTGAGAAAATTACAATTGTAGCTCACAGTCAACATTGCTGTGACTGCAGAGGCGTGTCGGTGTTGTTTCTGAAATTCTCTAATGATGAGTTATTGATCATTTTATATTATCATATTGATTCTATATCTTTCTGACTTTTCTGGATCCATTCTCTGCCAATGACTGTATATAGAATGGACAGCGTGCTTCCGCCTGTCACCGTTCTACGATTTTGAAGCCAAAAAACCCAGTTTCTCTAGCTGCCATTGTGCAGCCAGAGTCTGCGCAGTAGAGAATTTCCGGTGGAGCAGAGTAAAAAAGAGAAATAAAAATATTTATTTCTTCTTCTGCAGAAGGTTTAGTCTCCTTTTGGCTCTTTCCTGAAGTTTCTTATATCACCGATAAAAACTACTCATGAACGGCAGCTGTCAACTATCGTAAAACGAAACTTATATCACGGTTTTTAACGTCCAATAACTAATGAGAAACCGACTTCTCAGGAAAAAAAACACCTGAACACCATGCAGCCAAATGACATCATCATACCAACTTAGTGTAAGGATGAGAGAAACGTTTCTACGAGGTATTGTAATTTTTTAAAGTTTTCCCGGCTCATATCTCAAATACATGGGGAGGCGGGGCTTATGACCTATACTGCAGCCAGACACCAGGGGGCGGGGCTTATGACCGATACTGCAGCCAGACACCAGGGGTCGGGGCATCTGCTGGAGGCTTCAGTTTGAGTCGAACGTCGTTACGTCCACTCATTATACAGTCTATGTTCTCTGCTCACCTGAGTGAAAGTGAAAACATGAATCAGGAGGATTTGAAGACAAAAAGGTATTGCAAGGGAACGCAAAAACTATTGCGAGGGAACGCAATAGTCCCCCCCCCACCCCCCCAAAAAAAAAAAAAAAAAAAAAAACTTGCCGTGACCCTTAGGGGACTCCGTAGTAAAATAATTAATTTCAACTTTCATCTCGTCGTAACATAATTAATTTTGTCTTGAATCTCGTAATAAAATATGAAACAAAAATATTAATAATTCTTGGCCCTAATACTCTGTTGTCTTAATTATATAACCTTTATTTAACCTGATGAAAACCCATTGAGATCAGGATCTCTTTCACAAGGGTGACCTGGCCAAGAGGTTGCCAGCACATGTCATGTCATAAAAACAGTTACTAGAAAGTGACAGTAGTGGTGAAACATACATACAATTTGGAAATGCATAAGTGTGTTTTCAGTAAGAAGTGTGGGAGCTGTGACACAAACTACAAATAGCACTTTAAAATATTAAAAGCACACACTGTTGAATGGTCTCATGCTGTCTGTCCCTAAGGATAGAGCGGAATTCTCCAAGTGGAATAAGAACAGTCAATTTTAGTCCAGTCTTTCAAGTATGTCCATGGGTTGTAAAGCCAAACACACAGAGGATGCTGATGCAGTGAAGTGGCTCTTGTTAGGTTTTCAGAGACAGGACAGTTAACTGGACAGTACATGTTTCACAACAGAACAAATTCAGTTATTGATGCATTTAACCACAACCTCAACTAATCAATAAAAACAGCCTTCCTGCCATCACAGGCCGTCTGGGTAATGACATTAGCCCATCAGCATAAACTCATTCCCTGTCTCTGTCTCCCCCTGACTATCCCGTTTCATCCTGCTGTACATCCCAACCCACATTAACCATTATAGCACAGCTTTCCTGCAGTCGTGCTCTCAGCTCTATAATTGGCTCTGTTAGCCTAGTCTGGCTAATGCATTATAAAAGCTCTCCTGGCCCGAGCTTATCCTCCAGCAGAGCTTACACATTCACACCTCCATGTCGCCGCTACATGTCCTGTGCACGCTGAGAGCTTCAGCAAAAGCACAGCAGACGCCCACAGACTGCCGGCAGCTGAGGTGAGAACATAAAAACAAAAAAGAAGAAGAAGAAGAAGAAGAAGAGCGCTGGCAGACGGGGAGGCAGAGAGACACAGGAGAGGAGTATCTGTCATAAATCAAAGTATCACCAGGAGGAATCACAGGAGCATTTCTGGGTGAGTCTGTGAAGCGATTCAAACAGATAAGGCCTCATTTCCCTGAAAACACATTACCAAACAGGCTCTTTGCTTCCAACGAGGTTACTCCTCATATGTATGGAATTTTTGGACCTGAGAGAAGTTAATATTGAAAGAAAGAGAAAAAAATCTTGTTCTTTATATCTCCAAGATATTGCCTTTGAAACAAAGTCTTAAAAAAGGCGTATTATCCGTTTTCCATGTTTATGTGGGAGTTTTCTTAAACAAATGGTACATTTATTTTTAAAACTGAAATGTTTTATGGCAGTTTTTTGACTTAAAAAGGTCAACAGTGATTTTTTTTTCTCTCTTTTGTTAAATTGCTGTAAAAACCTTGTTTACTTCAGTAGAAATTGCAAGTACTTACCAAAAGTTGGAGCAATTGGTGGGTGTCAGTGAGCAAATGGCAGCTGTCACTGAGCAATTGGCAGGTGTCATTAAGGGGTTGTTAGTTGTCACTGACAGTTTACAGGTGTCATCAAGGTTGTTGTGTGTCTTGTGTTGTTTGTCTTTGTAAAACAAACCTGGTTCCATGAAAGGTGCTATAGAAATTTAAGTTATTATTATTATTATTATTATTATTATTATTATTATTATTATTATTATTATTATAAGAGATTGTTAGTTGTGACTGAGCAATTAGTTGGTGTGAAATAAGTTTTTTTGCAGGTGTCAATGAGCATGTGACATGTGCCATCAAGGAATTGCAAGTTGTCACCGAGTGATTGGCAGGTGTCTCTATGTAATAATAATAATAATAATAATAATAATAATAATCAATTTGTTATTATTGTTTGTATTATTATTATTATTATTATTATTATTATTATTATTATTATTATTATTATAACTTTATTTATAGAGCACCTTTGAAAATAACCGTTCACAAAGTGCTTTACAACAGACGTCCACAATAAAATCAACAAATAAACAGTGAATCAAAAATAGCAAACAACATTGAAATAAACAATATAAATAAACAATCGTACAGACAGAAGGGAAGAGAGCCCAGGCAGTGCAAGACTCTATGATGAGACCATGGGGACCAGATATGAGAAGGGGTAAAAAAAAAGCAAACAGGAACAATAGAAAAGATAAAAGCAACATGCGTGAAATATAGCGGTGAATAAATAAGGTAATAAAGAGGATAAAACAGCCTAATATTAGAATGGAAATGACAACTGGAGCGCTCAACTCATTAAAAATAAATAAATAAATAAGAAAACTTGTATGTGAATGAATAAATAGAGAGATAAATAGATGGATGAATAAATAAGTAAATAAATAAATGAGTCAGCACTGTAAGAGGGCAGTAAAAATACGAAAGAGGACAATAATGAGGTGAAAAGACAATAGCGGTGATAAGAATAAGAATAAGAAGATGACATCACATGAATGCAAGGCGGTAAAAATGCATTTTAAGAAGATATTTAAAAGATGATACTGAATCTATTATGTTTGATCTTCCTCTGACTCTGTCTCAGTGATGGATGTTTTCAAAGCTGCATCTTAAAGTCTTCTCTTCACAGTAACTGAAACTGAGACTGTGACACTTTCTCGGGGTTTCACTGACAAATTGATGGCTTTAACCACCAGTGGCTGCTGCAGGTGTAGCTCCACTAATCCTGTACGGCCAACAGCGCCTTAAGTGGGCGGGTTTATATATCTCACCCCAAACACTGTCCTCCAACAGTGATCAAGCCTCCATCCTCTCACTTTGATATCTTAATTTTCCTCAACATGAACAAAAAAAGATGGCAAGACAGACATCATAAGCACAAAGCACAATGATAGTGAGTAATGTGTGACACTAAGTTTAGGGAGTTAGTTAGAAAGAGTCTAATGTGGCATCAAATGCTGCTGTTTGTCCCTGTTGTATATAATTTGGCTTTAATAATTGATAACAGATATTGAAATATGCAGCACAAAGGCTGTTGTTTATATGTTTACCTCTGTTGTCATGGCGCCCAACATTGAGCCACTGCATCTCTTCAGTGCAAAAACAACTATTAAAAGGTTTTTTTGTTTAGAAAGGGCACGCTGACATGTTAGGTTGTTATAAAATGCTCATTCATTGTATTCTGAATAGTCTGACATGTCACAGTTGACTGCTTTAACTGTTTGGATAACAGAATACACTATTTTTAATGTTCAATAGAGTCATGGTTTGGACTCATTATTACAGATCCACTTTGAGACTATTATAAATGAGTTTGCTTCCATTATTTACCCTTTCCTGCAGCTTTTTAGAGCATTACATGACTCTGTAGAAAACTTGGGACACCTGTAAGAATTGGTAGCACCAACTTTCAAAGCTGGATCAATCTCTATTACTGCAAAACAGCTACTTTAAGTTTTGTGAAGGAACTTTTTGTGTAATTATGAAGTGTTCATTGTGTCAGTTTTAGGTAACCTTGCCTTTCTCTTAACCTTTTGCAGTTCACCACTTACTTTTCTATCATTTCAAGCTCCTCATTGAACTTGAATTCAACAGAAAAAGACAATAAAAACAAATCCTGGCAAGAGAATATCTCCACCTCTTTGTTCCAGCTCTTGAGAAATATTCAATTAAGTGGAATTGCGAAGTCATAGGATGACTCACAGTTTTTGTTTTCAAGGTTTCTCAGCATCAAAGCTTCGCATGTAACAATCCAATTTTTTTTTTCTTTCATTCCCAAAGCTTTGAGACAAATTTGAACTGAGAAACAATGTGTCAAAAACTTCCCTTGAATGTGCAGGTAAGTTTTAGTTTCAGAGAACAAAAAGTGCATTAAGTTCAACAATAGAGTCACTTTCATTGGAAGAAGCTGATGCTGAGGTCAGAAGGTGACAGAAGTCTTTGTTCCAACTTTGGACCTTTGCCATCTTAAAGTCTTCCCGTTAGAGAAGTTGATTGTGCTCTAATCATTGATGCTGAAATGAGGAAATGACAAATGAAGTATTTATAGAACACTTTCTCTCGTAAATGGCTTACAGGAACACAGGATATCCTCCTGAGAAACACGAGCAGCCACCTTTAATGTCTACAATAGCTTAACTCTACAATAGCTTCATTAAAGTCTGTGTGTTTGCAGGATGAAGAGCAGATTCCTCCTCTCCACCGTGAACAGACTCCCCACCATCAACGAGCTGCAGGAGAGCAACACAGAAGACGCAGACCCAGACTGCTGCTTCCACACTATGGAGGAGTACGTGGACTCCATTAAAGAGCTCTCCCAGCCGGCCCCGTACCCTCTCCACGGGCCCCTCAGAGGTCACCGCCGCTGGATGGTACGACCAGGCCCCCGAGGCCCACCTGTGGCTCAGCCTGTTTACGTTCACCCCAAGATGACCTACGCCCCCTGGGTCCCCGTCGACGTGTCAGACGTGTCGCTCACTCTCAGAGACCCATCAATCTGTGACTCTTCTCTGCGTCTTAACCAGAGCCTTCTGGATAAAATGGTTGCACAATCTCTGTACGCAGGCCTGGCGTGAGACGAAGGAGGAATTAAGGTTTCAACAAATAAACTTAATGACTGGATCTCTAATCCCTGAAGCCAGTTTTGAAATCAGCTTCATCTGGATTTCTGGTTTCAAGAAGGAACTCAGATCAGCTTCTAGAAAACATGAGACGACATGTATAAAAAGGGTGAATATCAGCAAATTAGAAGAGCACGCCTCCTACATATAATGACAAAATACCCTATTTAAATACAAACTAAGATAAGTGATGAGTCCTAGAAGTTGGACTAGGAAAGTAAACATGCTCAATGAGGGCTTGAAAAAGTAAAAGAAAAAAAAACACAAGATTGCTCCCAGTGGAGATCAGGACACTGTTACTCAAAATGAACTGTTATGTTATGTTATGAACTGGTATATGGTGTATACCTACTTCTTATTCAGTCAGTATTGTGTATATGCACTTCTAAATCCCCCATGATGCACCCTCAAAAACGATAATATCAATCAAGATAGACACATGATCAATATCAATGGAAAATACAATTGTAATACTGTGATGATTTTTTTTTTTGCTGTAGAAAATGAAGAAATACCCAATGTTTTTCTCAGAACACTACTATTTCACCAAAGAAAATCCTGTTTTTAGTGTAATGGATGGATCATGAATCATGATTGTGAATATTAACTGCAGAGAGGGAGATGGTCGCTGATGGGCGATCAACATTATTTAAAACTGGAGAGGGATATAGTGGTGCAATGAACGGTCATAAATACTTGAAAAGTTGAGTTGTGTCTTTCACTGTAACTCCATTCAAGCAGGGGCGTGTCTAGATGTTTTAGACTGGGGTGCCCCGACCCATTTATGAAGAAGTGGGCATGAGTAATGTAAGCCCACACTAAATAAATAGAACTTTTTGATGCATAAAAAAATGCAGTCTCTTTACTACTACTACTCACAATAATACTAACAATACTACTTTCTTTGTTTGTCCCATTTACCTTTGGAAAGCGACCTTAGGTTCCTTAAAAGAGCGATATATATAATTTAAGTTATTATTATTATCATTATTATTATTATTACAAGGAATAAAAAAATATGTAACACTCTCCTAACATTAGCCTGAAGCTATGTATCACTTGACTGGAACGTTACATGAAGCTGTTATAAATGATAAGAGATTATCTCACTGCCCATGAAGCTTGCTTGTCATTGTAAAGGTCTAAATCAGTCGTCCTCAACCTATATTGTGCCACAGACCGCTTGTGTGGCTAAAAGTGGTCCTCCAACCTAGATACTGTAAAATTAGACAAGCTTAGTCAGGGCTAAGTAACTTAGCTAATGTTGTAATTTAGACCAGTAGTCTCCCACCACGCTGTGTACCAGTGCCAGGCTGTGAAATATTTGGAATGGAGTTGCAAAGAAAGAATAAAAGTCAGTTGTTTAAATCTAAATATATTTTATTTTTCGTCTTCCGGGGATTTTATTATTTAAAGAATTTGCACCTCCCCCGCTTCACTCCATAGCATGGGCACGTTGGAGACTAAACCCACTCCTCCAGCGACCACCACACCACTGATTGTATGTGTGCTGTCTAATACTGTCCAATAAAAAACGTGCATCTCCACTATTGATAAACTTGACTTTCTACAGTACAAAGAGTGTCCACAGTCTCCTCTGGCCACTGTCAGTGTTGGGGACCTGAATGACCAATGGAAAAACATTTTATTACATAAACTTCCTATAGCACCTGCCTGGAAAAGCATTGATTAGAGTAACATGTTGAGTGGAATTGTGTCACTGCGTACAGTTACACACAGAAGTCTCTCTGAAATATGTAATTGTTCACAGATGACCATTATTCTAATGGTTTTATTCTGGGTCTTGTATTTGTCAAATCACAGCATTTTTAATTTTTTTTGATGATTAGTACCTTATTTTTTCCAGACTATAAGTCATATCAGTCATAACTGCTCCATGGAGAAGAAAATCACATATAAGTCACACTTTGTTTAGAATGAGTTGGTGTGTTTATAATATTCTTAGGTTTCATTTTCTTTTCTCTACCTTTGACACACACACACACACTCCACCCCCCCCCCCCCCCCCCCCCCCCCCCCCCCCCCCCCCCCCCCCCCCCCCCCACTGCCAGTCAGACCAGTCCATGGTGAGCTTACATGTATTGGATAACCATCCTCACTTTTAAAAAGTTACAGGGGTTTAAATGTCTGTTTGTGACTCAAATCCTGACAAACTGTGGGTGAACCTTTATTTTTCTAAATCACATTATCAGCCGATAAACACCAGGGGCTGTCAGGCTGTCTAAGCTGGAGAAGCAGAGCTGTGGCCTTGGGGATCTTCACTCATCAACATTCTTCATGCATGAATTCAACAATCTTTTTCCATGAAACCATCCAATAACACAACACCTCATTCACTAGATAAATAAGTTGCGCCTGACTTTAAGTCACGGGACCAACTAAATTGTGAAAAGGTGACTTAGAAAACACTGTAAATGAGAAAATACAGTTTTTTGGACTCCCAGAAAAAAAGAAGATATTTTTATGTTGGAGAGCAGCTGTTTTTATTTTCTGAGTAAAGTCAAAGCATGAAACCTCTTTGTGTCTTGAGTCCTGATTTGAGTAAGTAAAAACACCTTATATAACTTATCCTCTCAGACTGTAGATGTTCTGAAGCTTTGGATGAGTCAAGGTTAAAGTTTTGATATGCTTTGGAACAAAAGTGACACGGTGAGTTATGGGAAAATCAACATGAACTGAATGCATGCTTCGCCTGGATTGCAGGACAGGATGTTGCTCCGGTTTTCTCTATAAGAGATCGTTTGGGTCCAGTAGCTCTGACGCTGTTTTGCCAGTGTCAACACGCAGATTGGAAATGCACCATGCATCTTTCAACAGACTGAGTTGTTATGAAGTGGTGGTGACACTCCTTGATGAACAAATCATGGTCATGCTCATGTTTGTTGAGTGTGCATTTTTTAAATTTAGATACGGTATGACCTACTTAGTATAAAAACTAAACTTGGTCTTTATACAGGAAATTATGTTTTTAGTATTATTAAATAGCAATTAGTTTTTAGTTATAAGTGTTATTGTTCATAACACTGTTTTTTTCACTGAAATGGGTGTAAAGTTGTGATATCACCAAAAGATGACATGGGAAGTGTCTCTGAACGTGGTTAATAGACTAAAATAAAAAAAAAAAAGGTTCATGGGTCTGAGAGGCAGAAATGTAATATCCACATATGTGGACGCCAGGTCTTAAGAGGTTAAATTTATCTGAAAAATCAACAATTTAAAAAATGATAGATTACTAAGTTTCTGGGAGTAATAAAAGATGATAAAGTTTGTTAGAAGCCTCACATAAAATATGTAAAACAGAAATGATCCAAATCTATTTCAATTCTTCACAGAACAGATTTTCTGAATAAGAAATGTCTTCATTTACTTTACTTTACTTTTCACTTGTGATGCCTTATTTGACATACTGTGCTGAAATTTGGGGAAATGCATATAAAACAAACCTAGATCCACTAATTCAACTGCAGAAAAGAGCTATTAGGTTAATTAATGAAGTTGGATATCGTGATCCTACAAATCAGCTTTTTATAAGATCACATACATTAAAATTTATTGATATTGTATACTTAACAACATTAGAATTTATGCTTCCAGTGGTAAATAATACAAATCCTGTTCCAATTAAAAAAATGTTTAAGCTAAGGCAGGGGATTTAAAACTTAAGAGGGTTACTGATGTTTGAAACTCACAAAGTCAGGACTAATCACAAGAACAGATGTGTGTCAGTTTTGGGTGTAAAATTATGGAATGGATTAATCAATGAAAAAAGATGTGTAATTCTTTGTTAGTTTTTAAGAAGACTTTAAAATAAAAAATTATTAAAGGTTACAATGAAATTTGACTGAACTTGATTTTTCAGTTTAAGCCTTCTTGTGTTTTGAAATAATGTACTATGTACTGATTTTTATTGTGAATTATTTCGTTTATCTTATGATAGTATAGGGTAGGCTAAAATAAGCCTTGGGGCTTCAGCCTATTCCTTTTTCAGTTGCTGTCTGTTTTCTTTTTTTTTTTTGTATAATTACTTCAGCCTTAGGTAGCCAATCAAAATAGACACACATGTGTTGCACAATTGGACACAATAACGGAATAATTGTCCAGGCATGCAGGGGTGGGTTCTAACTCAAACTTTAATCCAGCTCTGTAAAAACAGAAACACAGCATGGAGCTTAGCTTAGCTGCATCATGCAGAACGTCTCGGTCTACTGAAAGTCCACATGTGCGCACTCCACACTCACACTCTGAGACATATGGTTTTGCACAGTTAACATTCACACTTCAAAATATTTTGCACACTCACACAGTATTTATTTCAGCAGGCTACAGGTGGTTATTCTATGTATTTCATCACAAGCAAACACAACAGGTGCGGCACTACAATGACTACAAATTAACTTGAAAACTCGACATAAAGTGACACACTGTAAAAACTGAAAACTAAGCAAGTCATTATGTCTTATTTGTAGTAAAATTTGCCTTATTGTTCTTGATTTGAGCCACATTCACCAGATCAGGTCATAAAAATGTCTTATTTCAAGTTTTTAAAAGACAAAAATGAGGTGTAAATTGCTTGTAACAAGCCAAAAAAATCTGCCAATGGGATAAGACGAATTTGTCATAAAGTTTCTTGAAATTAGAGAGATTTCTTTATACAAGAAACTTTTTCTTATCCCATTGGCAGATTTTTTTTTTTTTTACTTGTTACAAGCAATTTAAACCTCATTTTTGTCTTTAAAAAACTTAAAATAAGACATTTTTATGACCTGGTCTGGTGTATGTGGCTCAAATCAAGAAAAATAAGATAAATGTTACTAAAAATAAGACGTAATGACTTGCTTAGGTGTCAGATTTTGCAGTGCATAAAGTTCACATGAGCAGAAGTCTGGTTTCTCTCACACTCATTGCTACTTATGTCGCCACATGCATTCACTCGTTCATGACTTTTGTTCACCTGTAAATACAGAAACACAGCATGGAGCTTAGCATAGCTGCATCATGCAATACATCTCGGTCTACTGAAGGTCCACATGTGCACCCGTGTACCCTAAAGACCCCTAAGCTGACCCCAAAATGCCTGTGTTAGCCTTACTCACTTTAACCACCAATCACACCAAAAATACTACATATGCTCCTGTACTTGAATATTTCACAGTATCTACTGAACAAGATTACATGCAAAATAACAAAGATTAAAAGGGGGCGGGGGGGTTCTATGTCCATATACACACAAAACATTATGGGTGTCACACATGGCTCTGTGGTTCGACACAGTGATACAGTACAAATATGCAGCATTGTGTAAGCATACAGTGGCACATGTCAGTCAAAGGGTTTATATCTCTAAAGACATGAAAAATGTGAAAAAAGTAAACAAGACTTTGATTAAAAAAATGCTAACAGGAAATGAGTCAAGCTTTAAAAACGCTCTGATCTTGAACATGTAAACATCCCGTCCTCTTTAAACCCAGCTCCTCTTAACCATGTTTTGTGCTCCTCAATCCACTTTTACTTTCTTTTTCCCTGAACCTCTGTGACTAAGTGGAAAGTGTCTCCAGCTGGGTCTTGGCAGGAATCGCCTGAGATGGGCCAACAAACATGTGGTGAAGGGAATAGGGAGTGCAGCAAGGCCCCCCCCGGAGACGTTTCCTCAGAAAAGGCCTGAAAGTCTTAAAGAAGCTGACCCTGAGTTGCTCTCACACAATGTGAAACCCCCTAATACATCAGAGAGAGAGAGAGGTTGATGAGTGCAGAGGAACACTGAGATGAAACATAATATCCTCAAAGAACAACCTGACTCATTCATGAATGTTAAGTTTACAGTGTGTTGATAAGAAAGCTGCAGCCTCAGTGCTGCTTCAGCAACACGTCAAATGAAAACTTTTATTTCTTTTTAATTACACTGACTCTAATGTTGAGGTGCAGATATCATCTTTCTCCAAAACTCATTTAGATACAGAAGGAGTGAGTTATTGTGGGTACTTCTCTGCAATAAGATATAAAGCTGCATGTCAGGAGAGTGATATAAAACAGATTTTCTGTAGTTGATTCAAAGTTTGCTTGTAAAATCCCAAAGACCCATGAGTTCTGTAAACAATCTGAAGTGCAGAGTTAGATATGAAATACAACTGCAGAGAGCAGAGGAGCAAATAGAGCTCAACAGGCAACAAGATCTCAATTTTTTAGGTGATAAAATTCCAAAACATGCATTTCAGAAATACAACAACTGGATGTTAAGATAAAACTCCCAGGCAGTGAAGTCATGCACGGCCGTCAAAGACTTCAAACTCAGATGATGGTGTCAGTAAGTTCTCCAGAGTCCTCATAACGAAACAGAAACAGTCACAAACGTATTACTTCACACGATAGCCTGCTGCACTCAATCCATCTATGGATGCCAAATTATTCCAAGGCTGAAGAGTTTGAACGATTTCTGTTTGTTCAAACTGTTTGCAATCCAGCACATGGTGGGCGTTGTTAGATGTGAAGCAACTTGACATAAAAACCAAAGAGTGTTTATGAAAAGTGGATGTTTCTCAGGGTCTGAGATGTGATTCTTAAAATCTGCATTTGATTAAACTGCAACACCAAAGAATGTATTTAGAAAAAATTTGTATTTGGAGAAGTTTTTAAGAACATGAATTATGTCTGACGTAAGTTTTATTTTCCTTTTTTCTTTGTACTTTTTTCTTTTAGGTTCAGTCTACAGCCTCCTGTTTTCAAACATGTAGCTGATAAAGAGGTGCAGACAGCGGTGGAGAGAGTACTGAAAATCTGTACTCAAATTTAAATCATTGTCTGTGGCCAACAGGGGCAAAGAGAACGTGTTCTCAGTCACCTACAGATTTCTCTTCCCAAATGCTAATAACAAGGACAGAAATCTCTGTGTAGTTTTGGACTCAGACCTGAATTTTAACAGCCACATTGAATCAATATCATGAGCTTTTTACTATCGAAAAACTTTATAAAATCAAAGGAGTAGCATCTAAACCTGACTCAAGTTGTGTAAACACATTAGCTGGTACTTGGAAAAAGGAAGATCCAATTATCAAAAAAAAAAAAAAACAACAAAACAAAAAAACTTCTGCCCAATCAGAATGAACCTCTTTCATTCTGTCTCTTCCAACAGAGATTGAAACATGAGGCAGTGATCTTATGTTTGGTCCAACAAAGGGGTTTGCTCTTTAACAAAAGGAAGAAGAAGCACTCGAACAAATAAGCAAGCCAGAAGTTTAAACTAGTGCGCCTTGGAGCGCAGATGGCCCAGTGGATTTGGTCGTGCATCACGCGGTTCGCCCTCAAGCCGGGTGGCCCAGGTTCAAATCCTGCCTGCTGCCTGTTTCCCACATGTCACTCCCCACTCTCTCCCCCTTTCCTACTCTATCCTATCCTATCCACTGTCCTTCTCTATCAATTAAAGGCATGAAAAGCCCAAAAATTTAAAAATACAAAAAAAAATAGCACACCTGTAGCATTCACACCATAAACAAATTCACATATGCGACATGGATAGTTTTTTTGTAACAAGCTGTGACGTTTGAGATCCAAAGACTCTGTTTCCCAGCGCAAAAAATGAAACCATGAAACCAGAGTTTTCCAAAATCCTCACTTTTGAGTTTTCAGAAAGGTTCATTTTTCAGTAACGTAAAGCTACAGTTTCATGTGGACGACAGGCCTAAACATGAAGAAATATCAGCAGTTTCCCAGATACTCGGCTACATGTGTATGTGGCCTTGGAAAGACTGAAACATGTATTTGTCTCCAGCAGGTCGGACCACTGTAACCGCCGGCTCGCTGGGCTCTTTAAGCAACTATAACACAGCTGCAGAACATCCATGATGGAGCTGCTTGAGTCCTGATGAGAACCAGGAAACACAGGAACTATATTAGTCCAGGTCTCAGGTTTCTGCTCTGGCTTCCTGCTGTTAAGAGCATAAACAACTCTGCTTGTGTACAAGTCTCTTCATGGTTTAGTGCTAAAGTAAATCTCTGACACTTCAGAGCTGTATGAATCTACTCAGACTCTGAGAACTTGAGGGAGGGGTCTCCTTCTGGTGCTGAGAGTCAGGACTAAACAGGATGAGGCTGAGTTTCAGTTTTATGCCCCTAAAATCTGGAACAGTCTTCAAGAAGATGTGAGACGTGATGTGAGTTGTTTAGCAAACAACAACAACAAAAAGTATTTTATCTGGACTCCTCACTTTGAATTTAATGAATTAATGATTATTCTCTTTTTTGTGGAATGATTTTATTTTGCCTTCTTGTGATTTTATGTAGCTGTAAAGCACTTTGAGCTACCTAGTGTACAAAATATGCTCTACAGATATACTTGCCTACTAAAAACTTTGCACAACTGTATAAAATTGGATATTTTGATCACATTAAATGCAAAACATAACATATATAATTTTTTACCACTATTTTATCAACATGGGTGCCATAAAAGAAAGTTACAGAATAAGAAAAACACTCATAATTTTTTTATGGTTTTCTGCAGTTCAACAGAGGTAAGAGGTTGCTGCTTTCTTATGTAAATGTGCAATATACAAATGGAGTCAGGAGTCTGTTGGCTGCAGTTACTGCAAAGCAGAAAAAAGGCTGAACTGGCCTCGTTCAAAGGTAAGAAAATCTGCCAGCTCCTCTAAATTTCACCAATTATCACATTTTATCTCCTCTATCCGTTTTGTTCCAGTTTCAAGTGTAAAAACCAGCAGTGGCAGTTTTCCTGAGGTTTATGCACTGGTTTGGGTGAGTGTGTGCGTTTGTGGGATGGTGTGCGTCCAATTATGTCCATGTTGTTATTCTCAGTGGCTCTTTATTAGCCTCAGAGGTCTGCTGGACTCGGTGGGTGGCACAGTGCTGTTTGGATCACTGCCTTCACTTGGCAGCAGTCGGCCTGAGATGTTTTACAGTGAAGGTGGCACCGGGCCCAGATGTCCAAGTTTTGTTTTGCTTATTACCATGAATGGGAAATATTCACCCCAGGTCTGATGCATGCAGTTTATACTCGATTGAGCAGATAAAGAGCACTGTGTGCCATTACCTTTTGGCATCACATCGGAAATACTGCAGAAAATGAATGTTTTATTTCCTTCAAATGTAGTATTTTTCCTCATTAATGGTCCTGTTATCAGTTCTATTTTGTTGTCTGGTTTTATTTCATTGTTGCTCCCTGTTTATCTGGTTTAGTTGAAACTCATTTCTTCTTTGGCCCTTTGTCAAACCACCCTCTACACACTCTTCCTATACCCACTACCCCTCTGTTTGCTCGTCCCCGTGGAGGCTTCACCAGATTTAGTCAATCTCAAACTGATCAGCAGGTGGGAGTGACTATAAAACCTTCAACCAGTGAGTCTGCTCTGATGCTGACTAGCTGAACAAGTGCATTGTTAATGGTGTCCGACATTAGTGATGTTCGATACCACTGATTTCCTCACTGATCAGACACTGAGTAAATTTCAGGCTGGTATCTGTGATACCGATCAGTTCCGATACGAGCTGTACCAATTGAACTGGATGACTAATAATGGATATATAGATAAAAGTTGTTTTTTTTTCATTTTCCAGAATTTTTCTGAGTTGATCATGTTTTTTTTTTAATTCTTTTTTTTTTTTATTGCAGTTGCTCTTAATAATCTACCGAAAACTTCTCTATGTAATTCACCTACAATCATCAATTCTCAAGAAGCCCCACTTGAATCAATGTAAGCGCTGAAATAGCTCCATACATGACTCTCTTTACACTCAGTCATTGTTTTCAGACTGAGTGACTGACTGAGCAGTGCGCTGCTGTGATTACGCATTATCAATTTATCCAGGTGGAAGAAAAAGTAGTTCCCAACCGAGTGTGATTCAAATGAAGGCTCAATAGTTTAGTTTCTTTCCAATGTGTTTCTGTTCATTTATTAACATTACACCAAATAAAAAATAGTATCAAAAGTATCAATAATTTGATTTGAGAATCGATACTAGAGCACAAAGATCTGGTATCAATAGTATCAATATTTCAGTATAGATCTGCACATCACCATCCAACGTATCTGTCCTGATCTGTCTGCTTCAGACAGGTTTATGGATCGTTCTACGGAAATATAACTGGGGGGGGGGGCTTCATTTCAAAAAGTCCTCTGCCCTCTAAGGATAAAAAATAAAACTTATTTAATAAACTTAGACACATTAATCAGGCTAATTTAAGCACTTACGTGATAAAAGCTAAGCAAATGTTGCAGATATGTTTTCTGTTAATTTTAAGGATTTTTGTCCCATTTAATATTGTCTTTGATGTTTTTGTGAAATTTCAACTCAAACTGAAGTTACAACAAAAATGAAGCTTCTTCTATCATTTAACCACTTATTTAGTTCAACACTGAGCTTTTCCTGCAATGAAAAGTAAGAGTGCTGAAATGCAATGCTCAGCATTTCAACATGCTGCATTTGCTGAAATGAAACGCGAGCCCCCTCTTGTTACACACCCTGTAATATGAAGAGCAGTGTCTGCAACATGTCAAAATCCCCCTTTTGCCAGTTAAAAAAGGTATAAAATGAAGAAAACGCATTATGAGAGATTTATCATTCTACTAATATGTGGAGTTAGGCTCATAATAAGATCTCTGAATTTCATTACTTGGTTATACTTTCATGTTAACTGAGTGATTGTGATGAGGACAAAAAGGTATTTTATAGTGATACTGACTTGTTAACAGCAGTAAGTGAATATTCATGTGGCTGTTATTGGTGTCCAGTATGTTTTTCTTTTCTGTTGTGAAAAGAATGGGATAACAAGTTTTAAATGTTAAAATAAGTGTGACTAATTATCTCCAGTTTGTGTCTTTGTTAGGGGTGATGGGGTTACACTGGGGTGAGGTGTTGGATAATCTGTAAACACTTGTATCAGCATAGAATCCAAAGTATCACTTCAAAAACATGTGTTTGTAAAAACTGATAGTAATTGCATTCTATAATGAGCTGAGAAAAAAAAGCTGCAACGACGACTGTGATGAGGAGGCCTGATAATTAAATCTGTGAAAAAGAGAGAGGAAACAGTATGTCACAGTGCAAAACAGCAGCTTTTTATTTATCGTTATTTTGAAGCAATCAAAAACTCAGCTGGGCGTCAGGATGGTGCTGCGCAGACTGAACGAGCCTCTCTGACTTCCTCTGATTATCTCTGACTCCAGCTCCATCCGTACTGCAGAGGCTTTGTCAGGTCAGGAACCTTCTGAGTGTGTTGTACTTTGCCAAAGTCTCCTGGCTCTTATGTACCGAAAACGCTGTTTTGAGAGACAGAGTTTGCTGTCCTCGGATGACTCTGCGCCGGGATGTTGTTGACCCATCTCTTTTTGTTTACCTGACCAAAGAAATAAGCTCCTGTCAGCTCCTCATACTCCCAGTCTCATACAAAGCTGCTGGCCTTATTATGAAAAATGTCAGTGGCAATCTTCTTTTTGAAAACAGATCCACAAATATGTTTAGTTTAATCCGTTTTCAGTGAACCCTGCCTGTTTTCTGTTCTCTCCAAAACCCACTATTGTATACACTCCAAAGACCTAGAGTGTGACAAAAATGTAAGGTAATAAATATGTACAGGAACTAACATTTCTAATCAATGTACAAATAAATTCACATCCAATAACACCAAGGACAAAATGTGTTTACAACTTTTTTTGTTCGAGCAGGACACTGTTTGGTTGAAACCATAGACTGTATAATCAGTGGACGTAATAACGTTTTGCTCAAACTGAAGCTTCCAGCAGATGCCCCGCCCCCTGGTGTCTGGCTGTAGTATAGATCATAAGCCCGCCTCCCCATGTATTCCAGATATGAGCCGGGAAAACTTAAAAAAAATTACGATACCTCGTAGAAATGTTTCTCTCATCCTGACCCTAAGGTAGTATGACGATGTCATTTGGCTGCACTGTGTTCAAGTGTTTTTTCACCGAGGAGTTAGTTTCTCATTAGTTATTGGACGTTAAAATCCGAGTTATAAGTTTCGTTTTTACGATAGTTGACAGCTGCTGTTTGTGAGTCGTTTTTATCGGAGATATAAGAAACTTCAAGAAAGAGAGCCAAAAAGAGACTAAACCTTCATAAGAAGGAGAAATAAATATTTTTATTTTTATTTTTTACTTGGCTCCACCAGAAATTCTCTACTGCACAAAGTCTAATTAACTTAACATGGGCATGTTTTTGGTCTGTGGGAGGAAGCCAGAGTACCCGGAGAGAACCCACGCATGCACCGGCAGAACATGCAAACTCCACACAGAAAGGCCAACCATGCCCGAACGGGGAATCGAACCGGTGAACACTTAACCCCACAAAGCCAAACGTATCATATTTGATACATGAGGTCAAAGACCTCTATCTCACCAAAAATGATAAATAGTTTCGGTTACACTTTATTTGAAGTTGCATTTGTCAAACTGACACGACACTGTCATAAACATGACAAAACATCTGTCACTAAGTTAAAGGAGTCTTCATGTGTGTTGACGGATGTTGTCATTAAGTGTCACTTGGTCAATTATGTCACCTTTAATGTAAAGTTGAAATTGTTTGGGGATGTCTTTGTTACAACAACTTGACATTAACAAAGACATCATAGCCTGCCACTGTCTTTGTAAATGTCAAGTTGTTGTAACAAAGACATCTCAAAACAATGTCAACTATTTGTTGAAGGTGACATAATTGACCAAATGACACTTAATGACAACATTCATAAATGTACATCAAGTCTCCTTCGTCTTAATGATAGATGTCATGTCATGTTTATGACAGTGTCGTGTCAGTTTGACAAATGAAACTTCAAAAAAAGTGTTTCCATTAAGAAAGAAGCTCCAAGGCACAGAAACTGAGTTAATGCTTTTGCAAAAGGGAAGTCTGATCAGAGGTGCATCCAGCACTCTGACTCCTATCAGCTTCAACCACTTCCCTATTGTTCAGCTCTTTTATTTGCAGTGAATCATCATATGGGCGTGATCGTATAGTCATTAGTCATGTAAAATCTCAGCAGGACACAGTCAAATCATATTTGAATGGACATCATGTAAGCACATTGGTAAAGCAGCTGATATCTTCTTTCCACATGAACAGTCAAGCAGATGACCTCTACTTTCTGCATGAGCAGTCTGTTCTCAGCATCAGAATGATAACATTGATTACAGCATAGCAAGACAGCATTTCTCCAACACTTTAAAAACCTGTTAAATACACACACACATATATATATCCTACCAACTTGAGGATTGTCATATTACTACAGTCGGCTGAAGTTGTATTTTTAAAATGTCTGCTCTCATGAAATCATTCACTCACATACTTTCAGGAGAATCATCACTTGATTTTCAAGAAGTTGCAGCAAGGATAACATCAAAATAGTAACTTTTTTTTTGAGGAAAAAAAAGTGTTTTCTGCATGAAATAAATGCAAATTTACTCAAAAAAAACTTTAATAAAATAGATTAAATAGAACACAAAATTGCCCAGTGTTTTAAATGTTAAACCAGAAATGCATCATGAATGAAATGATAAAGCAATATTTTTTTGTTTATTTTGTTAAAAGGATAAATAAACATCTCAGTTCCCCAAATTTGGAATTTTCTGACTATTTTTTGATAGGTCTGGCTTTACAGGGTTAACAATGGGATCATTTTCCAGCATGTTGTAATGTTCTGTTTGTTGTAAACCCACACTGGGCTGGGGAGAGATTCTTTTCCAGACTTTCTTGTTGAAAGCTTCAAGCCTGATCTATCTCTGACATGAAGCTGAGTGTGGTTAACTTGGGGCTGTACAGACAAGATCCACAACAAAGTGAAGCTGTAGATGGTTTTTCACAAATGTTAGATGACAGACTGTAAAAGACGTGGATCCAGCCGCTCTGACATCAGGACCCCCTGTGCAGCTTTGTGTTTGACATTTTGACCACCGGCTTGTTTATTGACAGAAGGCAGGAGTAGATCTGAATGACTCAGTGAAAGAACTGATGTATTTCTGTCATGGTTGGCAGTTTGCTGAGCTGGAGACTTGTGTTTAAGACCTCCATCCAATACACATTACACATTACAGACAAGATAACAGAGATGTAGCAACATGGTCATATAAAGATATCTACAGTTCATGGTCAAGACATCTTGTTACTATTTATAGACACATGCACTGTTAGTTGTAACTGTTAGGGCTACATGTGCATTTTGGCAATAGAAGAGCTGTAGAGTACAATGGCTGGACGAGTCGCATGAGGGGGTGAGGGTGAATGACTGATATTTAGCAGACAGGCGTTTTTTGGTGGAGAAATCTAGCCTTTACCCCAGAGAGGAGTTTAAACACAAAAGTCACTCAGTGCTTGAGAGGAATATATCTGTGGGTACTTATAAGACAGTGAAATATAAAACATTATGTTGAATATTAGACAATCTTACGAAACAGAAACTCTCACAAACCAAAGACGAGCTCGTAAAATGCTGAGTATGAGACCTGGACAGTGGTGGAAAGAGTACTGAAAATCTGTACTGAAGTACAAGTACTGTTACATTGCTACAACATTACTCAATCACAAGTAAAAGTACAGAGTATTCATCAAAAAAACTGCTCAGATTATTAGTTACTTTTATCTGGTGATGTAATTGTCACCTCTCCAGACAGAGCTCTACATTTTGTGTTTTGCTTTACCAATAGTTAAAACGCTAACAATCAATCATCATTAATAACTGATACGATAGAAAACAAGTGTTTTTCTCTCATTTTCATTGGTTGTTTATTTGTCTTTCTTTTTCTCATTTTAGGTTTTTATTTCCTTATTCAGCAAAGGTCTCAGGCAGACAAAAAACTAAATTAGATGAGGTGCAGTTGCTGCCACAACTATTGGGAGAATATCCATGTCCGAGACACCACTAAAAGAAATACTTCTCTAATGGAGCGCTCATTTGTACCTTTCACTGCTAGTAAACATTTCCATAAGAGCCACCGGCCCTTGGTCATATTCACAGCTTCCAATACGGCCCTTTTAGGAAAAAGTCTGGACACCCCTGCTCTAAAGGTTTGTTGGAGTACACAAGCTCCCTTACCACGACAAGGTAGCAGTCACAAGAGAGATTGGGGCAGAGGACACACAAAAAAAAAAGATGAGTATAGTAGCCCATCTTTGGTGCTGAATGGACAGCCCTCCAAAAAAATTATTTCATAGTTATTACTGAATTATAATACGGCCAGCTCCAGAGGCAACAGCAGCTCTGACTGACCCTGCAAGGTTCTGAAAGGCTTCTTGCGAACTGTTTTATTCACATTTACAACTGCACAATGCTGTGCTGGTGAACCCCAGTCTAAAACATTTGCACCTTCCACAACATTCTGATTTGCAGCTACACCTGGCCAGTTGTTGGCATCTTTGTGCAACTGACCAACCATTGCTCTCCAACCTGTTTCCATCCCCAAACAGCAGGACTCTCTGCTTCTGGCTGACGTTGTGTTGCCTGACCCCATATGCAGCCTGTCTAGTGTGTTGAAGCAGGGCTGCTCTTGTTGGAGGAATGGCTCCATATGGCCTCTGCTTTCGAGAAAGTATGTCAAGCCTAGCCTCATCCACACTAACAGCTGTATTTGACCTTTCATACATCAGGACCACAAATTTCTCCAGAACCTCAAGGTCACCCTCAGTCAGTACAGGAGGGTATGACTCAGTTTTCCGAGGATGAAAAATTAAATAACTGAGCTGTAGACGTGGCTGGTGTTTCAGTGTAAAGTGTGACCCTGTTAACCAGTGACTTTCAGCCAACCATCAGTGACATTTTCAGCTAAAAGTCTACAGTTAGTACGGTCACTTTTAGCTCCTTAACACTGGTTGCTCTGTAACTCGATAGAAGTTGACTCTTTGTCTAAATATTGTATTGAACTGGACATTTTAATGCTGCTTATACTTTTGATTTAATGTTTAAAGAACACTTACTCTAAATGATTCGAACTAAACACTGCGTCCGTTGCCAAAATGCATCTTTATGATGATGGAGGCTGTTAACTGGTTTATTGTTTTGAGCTTTGGAATGGTTCACAGGTGGAGCAGAGTGTCTCCTTACAGTCCACATGTCAAAGTGACTTTTGGCAAACTTAAAGCCACATTTTCTCAGAGAGCTGAGTCTGCTGTATGAAAGTGCAGGAAAGATATGCTGATTACTGACCTCGCATGATTGACATTCGTGTGTGTGTGAGTGTGTGTGTGTGTGTAGGGCTGAACGATTTCAGAAAAAGATCTAATCATGGTTTTTCTGGCAGATATTGGGATTTCAATTCGAGCCACGATTTTCTTCAAATCAAGCTTCAGTGAAGTTTTCACAATGTACAGAAACATTTACAGACTTGACAGAAAATTATATCAAACCATTGAAACATCAAAAGCGTTTACTCTAATGCAAGAATGACAACTGAAGGTAAAAATTGTTTCTAGCTTGTAGAAATAGGTCAATATTTTAAGATAAGAAGTGGAAATTTAGAGAAATAAGGAAAGAATTCTCAGACAAAAAGTCATTATGCTGAGATAAAAGTCAAAATTTTGAGATAAAAAATTCCAAATTTAAAGACATCACTTCAATATTGTGTCAAAAAAGTCTCAAATTTCACATTGAAGGTAAAAATTTAAAGATAAAGAAAAGTCTAAGATAACAAGCCACATTTCTCAATGTAAAAATGTTTGAGATAAAATGTCCGAACTATGAGAAATGAAGACAAAATTATTGCAGAAAAGGCAAATTTTTCAGAAAAAAATGGTGTTGATATTACACAAATTTTGACTTTTCTTAAAACCCTGAATCTAACACCTCCACTGAGTCTGAACTTTAAATACAATTCTTGTTATTTATTAAATGGACATCTTAATTATATTTTTAGTCATAAAGACTGAAGAACAACAAAAAAAAAACATCTTTGACTCTTCACTTTTGGAAATAATTTTTAATAAAATCACAGCTTTGGTGATCACATGATCATCATGTTTGAAATTGGGATTTTGATCAGAAAACGATAAATCTTTCAGCCCTATATGTGTGTGTGTGTGTGTGTGAGAGAGAGACAGAATGAATTTGAAGCGTCTTTAGTGATTGCATGACCAGACCAGAAAGCTGCGATGTGAGTAAGTCCCCCCAAGAGAATTGTGGTTGTGGGATTCAGGGAATTTATCCAAATCCAACAACTCCCTGTTCTTTTGCTTTTTTATTTTTATTTTTTTTTATTTTTGCAATCTTACAAGTTTTGTGCATTCATAAACACTCCACCTCATTTTGACAAACGTTCATATTTTCCTACATACATTGCCAAGTGTGTCACCAAATTCACCTCTTCCTGTGCAGTGATGAATAAAACCCCGGAGATTCTGGTTAACTGTGTCTCAAATGCCACTGAGATGATGCATGCTGGAGACATAGCGGGACTTTTTCTGAGCTGGTGGGGGTCACACAGCTACATAATCTGATATTAAACTCCACAGAGAGCCTCAAAAAAGATTCTGAATAATGTGAAATGTTCTTGAGTCCAAATCTTCTTGTAATTGTTATCTTTTTTAGTTATTATAGGTCAGCTCTGTTACAAGAATGGGATAGTGATTCTTCTTTTCTTTTTTTTTGGAACAGTTCCCGACCATTTAACTGATACTCAATCATGTTTCATGAAAATCTGACAGGAGAATCTTGTCAAACTGAAAGTCCAGGGACCTTCAGTTGCTGGTAAAACAGAAACTACATAGTTTTTCTGACTCGTTGTTTGTCTGTGTTTCCACCCCAGGCTGAAGACTGTGGAGGAGAAAAATATGTCATGACTTGAAAAACATGGATGAATTCATAAATATTTTATCTAAGTGACAACCATCAGTACAAAAATGTTACTGTGTCTAATCACTTTCTGAACAAAAAAGAACAAAAGAACAGACAATTCATATAATACTTGCATAATATATTTACTCACAAAAGAATACAAACTCTGTAACCAAAAAAGGAGTAGGCTAAAACCAAGGCTTATTATTGCCTACCCTGTATGAATAAATATTTGGTTGTGTGTGTTTATATATACACAGTCATGGACAAAAGTGTTGGCACCCGTAGATTTTTTCCAGAAAATACACCATGTCTCTTTTGGAACACTTCTTTTGCAAACTGCTGCAGGTCTCTCAGTTTTTAAGGGTGCCTTCTTGCAGCAGCAATTTTGAGATCTTTCCATAGATCAATGGGATTTATATCAGGACTCATTGATGCTGTTTGAGGTATTTTTTGGGTCATTGTCCCGCTGGAACACCCATGACCTCTGACACAGACCCAGCTTTCTGACACTAGGCCCTACATTACAGCCCAAAAGATTTTGATAATCTCCAGATTTCATGACTCCTTTCACACAGTGCCAGAGGCAGCAAAACAACCCCAAAACATCAGTGAACCACCACCATGTTTGACTGTGGACACTGTTCTTTTCTTTGTAGACCTTTGTAGAGAGCATAATGACTTGCTGATGACTTTTCCAAAAAGCTCTACCTTAGTCTCGCCTGTCCACAAAATGTTCTCTTAGAAGGATTTAGGCTCACTCAGTGAAAGACGAACATGTTTCTCAATTATTGCATTTTTACATGTATTCATTTACCATTATAATAACTTGTTTTTGTCTCTTTTTTCTGCATCTAGTCAATGACATGTTTCTGTGTTTGTTTTTATTTGAGGAAATGTATATACAATAAATACGTATCAACTCTAACCCATATCTCATCTTGGACCCAGCACCTCAACGCTTCTGGAAATCTGGAATATCAATTTTACACACTTAAACTACATTTAGGTCCTGTGACTGAAGTAGCACAACATTCCAGGGGAAAGTTTCTGTGGTGTAAAAGACTCTTTGTCTTCTTCTTTAGCCTCGGACCATCACAATTTTGAAATGAAACTCTTTGTCAAGATCAGTTGTTATAGGCAGTAAGACACAACAGGCTGATTAAATCCTGAAAAAAAAATGTGCTCACGTCTGAGTCATCAAAGGAGAATCTGTGCTCAAACCAAGTCTAAGTGAAGGTCTAACTTTTGAACAAAAAGTTACATTTCATTGGGCAAAATCTGACATTCAACTGAGATTTCCAAAGATCCTGGAATCCACCATGATAGAAGATTTTTTTGTAGGTCCTGACATGATAGTTATGCACAAACAAATTCAAACAGACATGTAGGTTAAAATAATTACAGAGCTTTAAACACTATGGAGCATGAGTCAGCACTAAAATGCAGGTTTCATTCATTATTGCCTTGACTGAGCTTGATGAGTTTTCAGGCCCACTAGGACTCTGAAATAGCATTTGAAGTGGCATGAGAGAGTTTCCAGGCCTTGCAGCACCTGTGAACTCTAAATATGAACAGTGGTTGCTCTCTGGGATGGATGTGTTTTGTTTTTTTTTCAACTTGTCTCTGTCTTTTTTTTTTTCTTAAATTTTGCTTTCTTTTGCTTTAGATACAAGA
The DNA here is from genome assembly GCA_008086565.1 of Thalassoma bifasciatum. Lineage (NCBI taxonomy): Eukaryota > Metazoa > Chordata > Actinopteri > Labriformes > Labridae > Thalassoma > Thalassoma bifasciatum. Next base: position 256,876 of record RPOG01000342.1, read on the forward strand.
AATCATGAGAAACCATAAGAACTGAATGCAAATGTACATTTAGGGTAAAATGAATTGATTCAGCTTGAGAGAAAACAAAACAAAACAATACAAAACAAAAAAAGACAATAAAACTTTATTTTTGGTTCATAATCTAGATAAAAATACCTTTACAAAAACGTATCGGGTGATAATAGATATGTGTCTCTTACATGCAAGAAGATCAATCACTATATTCTGGGAAAAAATGAAGAAACCAAGCATCAAACACTGGGTTGAACAAGTGATTGCAATACTTCCTCTGGAAAGAGTGACCGTAACAAGAAAGGGGAAACAGAAACTATATGGGAACCGTTTTTTGCCTTTGTTAACAACTTAGACATGTCAAATACTGACTAAGAGAATGAGTCTTAGTCAGCAAAACTTGGTTAAATGAATACCTTTAAAACTAGCTCTAAGGAACTATGAAAAGTTTGTACTCATTTTTTTTTTCTTCTACTTCTTTTTTAACATGGTCAGTAATTTGCACTGAATATGGAACTTAGTCTGAGAAACATTTTGTTGAATGTTTTGTGGTGCCTTATTGTTGGAAATGGCACCACGTTTGTCTGTATTGTGTTATAAAAATCTAAAAGACTCAATGAATATATTTTTGGAAAAAAAAAGACAAGAAAAGAAAACCCCCACGTTTTGAATTCAGTCAGACTTGAGTTCACATCCAGGACTCATGTACTCCAGCGCTGCATATAAATAAGAAATGGTGTTTTTTTTTCCCCCCTGTTTACTGCATTGTTATTTTTGTACTTGTATATGTGTATGTAAATGTGTATGTACATGCACCTATGCTTATATGTATTTTTATTTTTAAAGCAGCCCAGCATGTGCTTGTTATTATTTTTGCTTTATACTAACTGCCATCAAGGGTGGATGGGACTGGTTGGTGGGTGGGGGGCTCTATGGTTGGGCTGTACAATATTTATGTTGTGATTACTCTGCCAAAGCTTTTGGACCAAAGACCAATAAATAGTTTATTTCGTGTGTTTTGCGTCTTCTGCCATTTCGACGGGGGTGTAACCTAGGGTGACCATATTCTGTTTCTCTGAAAAGAGGACTCTGGGAAAGTGAGGTAGACTACCATTCTTCAAAATAACCTCCCAATTATCAATTACGTAAAAATATAAATAATGCTTCAAAATATTAAACAAAAAGAAAAAAGAGAGGTAGCCTATTCTTCAATGTTTTGTTGTGGTGATATGGGCTTGCAGATCGTTGGAACCATTATTAGCCACAGAGACATAAGTTCCAGCTTTGCAGACTGTACATTCTGCCGCCAATTTGTCCCGACCCGGACGAAAACAGGGGAACTTTTTTCACATTTCATCAGTGAAATGACATTTGCGTTTCGGCATTTTCTTTCTGTTCGAGTGTTCTCTGGCAGTGTGCCTACCTGCCTGTCAGCCTGAGTGAGTGAGAGTGGAGCCTCTGTACTGATTTTTGAATGAATGAATACATGTTCCAGGGTTCGGCTCAAACTCCACCTCTCAGAGCGTGTTTCTAAAGGAACCACTCAACGTGAATGATAAATACACTGGTCTGTGATGCGCTCAAGCTAGGCAAGATCAAAAACCCGGACATTTGAAGGATTTTATAAACCCCGACCGGACAGGCCAGACAGCCTCTTAAAAGAGGACATGTCCGGGAAAAAGAGGACGTATGGTCACCCTAGTGTAGCCACAGTCGTCGGATTCACCCCCCTGCGGCGCAGTCACCATGTAAACAAAATATTCTGTTGGAGTCACCTGCAATCGTCTCCGTGTAAACAGGGCCTGAGATGCAGGTTTTAAGTGTTTGGCAGAACCGGCACCCTGAGAAAGTTGTTTTAAAAGTCTCTCATCACCTTTGGTTTACTAATTAACTTGAGTGTTCATTGTGTTGAAATACCAACTACTACTGTCGAGCAACTACTGCAGACTGTGTGCTTGTGTGTGTGTGTGTGTGTGTGTGTGTGTGTGTATGACATTTGGGAAAGTGATCTTTAAACATGCTGCGAGTTGTTCAGTTATGAGTAGGATGTTACTTGTCACAGCAGGTTTACACTTTATATGCAAACACGCTTGTAAAAAGCTAAAATCCAGGAGCAGATTGATCACATGATAAACCATTATCCACACTCTGAGCGTTTCAGCATGTTGCATAAAACAGGTGCTGCTCTGCCGGCCCGCGTCCATCCTGTAACACACACACACACAGACGCATACAGACACACACTTACCCACCGTGACGGCTCTGAGTGTGTCATCATGTTTTTGTGGTTGCCAGTAAATGCTGACATGCAGGAAGAATGTTAGAGTGTAAGACAGAGTCAGAAAGTTGTTCCTCAAAAGTCTTACACATGGTTTCCGTTAAACAGTGCAGTGTTATAGAGAAGTATTCTGAATCTCTGCAGGCGGGAAAGTATTTTGTATGCATGTTGAGTTCATCCTCCAGGAACATTCCCAATTGATTCTGAATTGTCATCTCCTAAATGTACAATATGAGTCAGTTTTCCACAGTTAAGGAGTACTTTGAATATCACCACTATGAAAGAAACTTGAAATTTTTGACATTTGTTGAGGGCAGTTGCCACCATTCAGGCAAGACACACCTTGAACAGGCCGCCAGGTTATGACAGGGCTAACATGTACAGACAATCATTCACACACACCAACACTGACACTGGCACACAGTTTAAAGAGAGCGATGAACCACAGGTAACCCACACGTGCACAGAGTAAACCTGAATAAACTCCACACAGAAAAGCTGCTGTTTAGCCAGAGACTCCGACCAGGAACCTTCTTGTTGTGAGGCAACAGCGTTAACCACTGCACCACTGTACAGCCATGTTTAACAATAACTGAGGCAAATCTCCCAACATTGAACATGGTCACTCTCTTCCAGCAAGAATACACTAGAGAAGGAATCATATACACAGCAAAAATCACAGTGTATATTGTACACTCTAGGTTTACATTTATCACCCATTTCAGTGCATATATACAGTACAGGCCAAAAGTTTGGACACACTTTCTCATTCAATGCTTTTTCTTTATTTTCATGACTATTTACATTGTAGATTCTCACTGAAGGCATCAAAACTATGAATGAACACATGTGAAGTTACGTACTTAACAAAAGGAGCAATAACTGAAAACATGTTTTATATTCTAGTTTCTTCAAAATAACCACCCTTTACTCTGATTACTGCTTTGTATACTTTTGGCATTCTTCAAGAGGTCGTCACCTGAAATGGTTTTCACTTCACAGCTGTGTCTTATCAGGGTTAATTAGTGGAATTTCTGGCTTTATCAATGGGGTTGGGACCATCAGTTGAGTTGTGCAGAAGTCAGGTTAATACCGAGCGGCAACCTCCGGTCTGAAAAAATGAGACAACACGGAAGTGCTAAAAAGCTGCTGTTCCTCCAGTGACCGCTTGAGGCTGGCTCCAGAAGCACCGGAAGTACTGTGTTAGCAGACGGGAAAAAGGCCATTTTCAGAGCCGAAATCGGCGTATTTAAAGCCTGGTACAAACTCTGTCTCCCATCTGGATCGCTAATTTTGCTAACGGCTCACACTGTGAGGGGGGTGAATTTTTTTCTAACTCGGCCGTTTGGAAGATATTAGGACTAAGAGCTTACCCAATCAGAGCCACAGCACAGATCACGTGACTGACGGGCGCCCAATAGCTGTAAGTTTGGGCACTTGTCACTCGTCCCATTTCCAATATGGCCGCGCCCGTCGTTTAGCCTCAAAACAGAGCTGCAGTAACAGACGGGTGACGTCACGGAGACTACGTCCATGTTTTATACAGTCTATGGTTAATACACAGCCAACAGCCCTATTGGACAACTGTTAAAATTCATATTATGGCAAGAACCAATCAGCTAACTAAAGAAAAACGAGTGGCCATCATTACTTTAAGAAATGAAGTCAGTAAGTCCAGTAAATAGTCATGAAAATAAAGAAAACGCAAATTGAATGAGAAGGTGTGTCCAAACTTTTGGCCTGTACTGTAGGTCCAAGAGTCTACTGTTCACTGAACACAGTCAAAAGGTTAAAATATATACTCCAAATACAGAGTTACATGTGCACACTTTGAAAGTTCAAATGTATTCTAGTACTTGTACTTTGGACACTCTTTCAGTGCTTCCCAACACCTGCAGCGTAAACCGAGAAACTCCCAGAGAAGACAACAATGTACTTCAAGTCAGTGCTGAGCTGCAATTTGTAGAACTTTGCAGGACTGATTATTTAATACTTTAAGGATGAGTGTAGACTGCACTTTAGTCTCCATGAGGCATTAACAGTCTGTCTGCACCACAGAATGTAACCAGACAGTGATTTCCACAGAGCTAAGACAGCTTGTGGCACCTGCGGGACTAACCTGTGTACAGCAACAGCTTTCATGTCCACTGTGTGCCCTCCTCACTCATGGTTACAGGGATTAAGTTTAGCTCAATTATATCTACTCATTTTTTTCAATGCTCTCTACTCATTATCTACACATTGAGCAGTGTGTTCCTTTTGGAAGTTTCATGGTTTTAAAAAATCCAACATGGACCAAACCTTTTTACTATTATTATTATTATTATTATTATTATTATTATTATTATTATAAAGAGCAGAACAATTACTGCAACCATGAGTGTAGTCAAGCTAAATACAAACTGGATTTGACAGTTTTTTTTATTTTGAAGAATACAGCACGTTTCGAGGTAGTTATCAAGCACAACGTCCAGCCTGCTTATTTTGGCTTTTTGTACTAGATACTGCTCAGTCATCTTTCTGTATAATTAACTTTTCTTGAAGATACAGTGAATGCAACAGAATTTACTTTCGTAACAGCCATTCACAGAGAAATGTTCAGCTGCTGCTCCTGAGTTTTTTGGAGTCAACTGTTCTAAAGTTATAATATTACCAGTTTTAACACAGATGGCTGATAAATGAGAACCTCTCTGTTGGCTTTTGGTCAATTTGACCTGTTTTCAAAAGTTCTTTTGTTTTTAGCTTTGATTTTCTGTCATAGAACTAATTGAAAAGTACTTGAATGCAAAGCTTTTTGCATGGGAAATTAGTTATAACTACTATTGCTAAATTATGTGTGTTTTATTTAAATTTATAGCATCTTCCTGCCATTAAAGAAATTTAAATGATCTCAAAGCAATTTCCTGCTATTACTAAACAAATACCTGTTTTTGATATTGCATCGATTTATGCACCGCTGATAATAACCTTAATGCAACAACAGCAACAACAGAAACAACAACAACAATAATAATAATAATAATAATAATAATAATAATAATAATAATAATAATAATAATAATTTTAAAAGATAATAAAAAATAAATCAGAATTATTCACTAATTACATGGGAATGTGTCGGAAACATCTTCACAAAAAATTGAGAAAAATGAATTAGGAGGAAATTTTTGACCTTGATCTTTTTAAATGGTCAAAACAGGTGGTGCAGAGTAAATCAGAAAACAACAGGAGGGTGAAAATAAAAAACACATTTCATAACACCTAGTTTTTAGAAATAATTCCTCTTTTCCTAAGCTGGAATTATTGTGTTTTGTGTGTTTATTGCTTTCCAAACATGTAAAAATTAACAATTGAGTCATTTCAACAAAAGAGCTTCAAGCTGTTAATCTGGGTTATACAATAAATGAGCTTTCTGTCAAATTCAGACGTACTTCCAAGCAAACCCCCACTTTCTCCACGCTCATTTACAGCTAAAGCTTCACTTCCGGTCAGATGAACAATGGTCTTAGTCTGAATGATGCAACTGGACTTGTTCCTGGTTTACAGTGAAGTTGATTTGAGGCGGTGTCGGCCTGGACAAGTTTGCCCTGACATGTCTGGGCAAAGTGTCACATGAGGTATTAAACATCTTGGTATGTCGTTGAGTCAGTTTCCTCTTAATTGGTACATCATTCTCCCTTTCTCTTCCCTTTCTGCGTAGGGAGAGAGAAAGAGAGAGAGAGAGAGAGAGAGAGAGAGAGTGCATTCCTTCGAGTGAGTGTGGGAATTCCAGAACGCGGAGCAGGTTGGCTTTGACGGGAAAAAGCATGGGCTCTGGGAAAACCCACTGTGGCCAGCCTATAAAAGGAGAGCAGGCTCACAGCAGCTCTTCACTCACTCTCTCTTCAGCCTGCCCCACTTTTAGTTTTGCACTTTCTCCTTCGAGGGATCTTTGGACTTTTGTCTTCTTGCAGAGAAACATATATATATAAAAAATGGCCTTTTTGTCCCAGAGAAGCTGTGCACTCCTGCTGGTTTTCGTGGCTGCTGTTTCCATTCAGCTCTATCAGGGTGAGTCAAAGTTATTGTACTAACTTTTTACGGAATCCTAACTCTGCAAAAGATGAAAACAATACTTGTGCATGACCAGATTTCAAGGTTTTGTTCTGAGATGTTTTGACGTTGCATGACTTGAGCAAACGACTGCGGCTCCATTAACCGTTTTCATGTTTTCCCTGCAGCTCATGACATTCCTGATCGCTGCTACTGTCATGAATTCATCAAGTTCATCAAAGGCAACATTTCAGATTTCGAGGTCTATGAAAGACGATCTGGATGTGACCAGACTGAACTCATGTGAGTTGGATTGCAGCTTTCTCATCATTCAAAATCTCTTCAATTGAGCTCAGTTTGATTCTTATGCCTTATTTTTTTTTTTCTTTATTTTCAGTGTCACCTTGAGCAACTCGGACAACAGCACAGAGAAAATCTGCATGCACACACAGGGGAAGATGGCCAAGGCTTTTCTCAGATGCTGGGAAAGGTAATTAATAACTTTTGAAGCAAACACACAAACTTGACATGCATCACTTTCACACACACTGTTGGAAAAAAACAGCTTTCACTTTAAGTCAGCTTGAGTAGAGCGCTGTGTTTTTCATTAAGGCATCTGAGCTTAACTCAACCCTCCTGCAACATTTGGATTTGCAGGCGCTTTTGATTCGACCTCAAGATGCCAAAACTCTGCGCAGTTAGTTTACACTGCAACAAACACACCGTCAATGAAACACACATCTCCAGCTTATAAAAACCTTTTTTATTACAAGACGCTGGCTCGACATTTCTAATCACATTAACATGTGACGTGTTGCACAAACCTCCAGATGTTTCCTATTAGTCCTCTGGCCTGATCCCACTTTTCTTCCTCCCTTTCTTTTAGGATAAACAAAAACGAGACCCGCAAGATGGAGTGCATCGACAGAAAGAGAAAGGCAGAGTGAAAGCACACAGGGAGGCCTGATCAGGGGAGGAAAAGTGAAGCGGACCAGAGTCCCGGAGGTGAAATGAAGACTGAGCCCACGAGCCTGAGAATGCTGAGAGCAGAGCTTTCACTGAACTCCTGCACTGCTGAGGATTGGGAAATGACAGCAAAAGGGGAACAGCCATGGGGGAGGAAATAATTTACAGCTCTGCGGCACAACTGGGGAGGGGGNGCAAACGACTGCGGCTCCATTAACCGTTTTCATGTTTTCCCTGCAGCTCATGACATTCCTGATCGCTGCTACTGTCACGAATTCATCAAGTTCATCAAAGGCAACATTTCAGATTTCCAGGTCTATGAAGGACGATCTGGATGTGACCAGACTGAACTCATGTGAGTTGGATTGCAGCTTTCTCATCCTTCAAAATCTCTTCAATTGAGCTCAGTTTGATTCTTATGCCTTATTTTTTTTTCTTTATTTTCAGTGTCACCTTGAGCAACTCGGACAACAGCACAGAGAAAATCTGCATGCACACACAGGGGAAGATGGCCAAGGCTTTTCTCAGATGCTGGGAAAGGTAATTAATAACTTTTGAAGCAAACACACAAACTTGACATGCATCACTTTCACACACACTGTTGGAAAAAAACCGCTTTCACTTTAAGTCAGCTTGAGTAGAACGCTGTGTTTTTCATTAAGGCATCTGAGCTTAACTCAACCCTCCTGCAACATTTGGATTTGCAGGCGCTTTTGATTCGACCTCAAGATGCCAAAACTCTGCGCAGTTAGTTTACACTGCAACAAACACACCGTCAATGAAACACAAATCTCCAGCTTATAAAAACCTTTTTTATTACAAGACGCTGGCTCGACATTTCTAATCACATTAACATGTGACGTGTTGCACAAACCTCCAGATGTTTCCTATTAGTCCTCTGGCCTGATCCCACTTTTCTTCCTCCCTTTCTTTTAGGATAAACAAAAACGAGACCCGCAAGATGGAGTGCATCGACAGAAAGAGAAAGGCAGAGTGAAAGCACACAGGGAGGCCTGATCAGGGGAGGAAAAGTGAAGCGGACCAGAGTCCCGGAGGTGAAATGAAGACTGAGCCCACGAGCCTGAGAATGCTGAGAGCAGAGCTTTCACTGAACTCCTGCACTGCTGAGGATTGGGAAATGACAGCAAAAGGGGAACAGCCATGGGGGAGGAAATAATTTACAGCTCTGCGGCACAACTGGGGAGGGGGGGTGGGGGGGTGGATTACAAACATGTACAGTTTTTATAGCAGCAAGTCTGTATAAAGCCAGTGTAAAAATGCACACAACTGTATTGTTTTGCTTGTCATTATTATTATTATTTAAAAATTTTATTTATTATCAAAGTCTATTTCTTTATATTTTGTTTGTTTTTTACAAATGTTTGGATTCAAGAAAATAAACCTGATTTTGATACAAGTTCATGCTTTCATCTGGTTTGTGCAAAGGTTTTCTGCACACACACACACACACACGCACACACACACCTTTTTAAAGTGCCTTTAAATTGAAGAAAAAAACTAGTCAAACTGCCACTTTTTAACTCTTTTAATTAAAGCTGCGGTTGAAAACCAACATTTCCCAACAAAAGCAGTTGTTTTTCTGCAGAAATAGACGCAGCTGACACTCGAGGACACGAAAACTGACTTTGTCGCAGGGAATGACGGATGAAATGTTATCGTAGAAAACCGCTCCCCCCCTCGGGGAGACACACACTTTGCACGATAACAATTAAAACCATGCCTGTGAGAGAGTCTGACCACAGCTGTTTGCAGCAGCTGCAGGCTGACGGAGAGGAGAAGGATTCCTCAAGCATCTCATGACTCTGTCAAACAAGGTGAAAAGTGATGAGTTACAACTGCTGAAGTTTGTGAGACTCCAATCGAGTTAGCAACAGGGAAATCAACATGAAGTCACAGCAACGAGAAAAAAAGTTTTGTTCTTTTTCTTACTTATTGCGCAAGAACACACTGAAAACATCCTGAATCTGTTGAACTCAATGGTCACAAGATGTTGACCTGACATGCAACATAGACTCTTCACATTCCCCTGGCAGGGAAGATGTTCCAACTCTTTCTGCAGCAAAGCTCACTTTCAGAGTTACCAGTCTTTTGGGATCCAGTCGAGTTTCAACCTTACACACACAGAAACACACACATGCCAGTTTGCACAGGGAGAGATGGACATCACTGATAGCTTTGGTATTTAATATAAACTCTACAGAGGAGTAAAAGAAGACACAGTCCTGATAAGAAAAGCTCCTTAAAATGAAGTAGGGAAAATGAATGTACGTCTCTACCCCAGTGAGAACTCAACAAACCCTCCTTCCTAATCTTCAATCAACTCCATGAGAGACTTCTTGTATTAAGCTGAGATGTGATGACTGGACTGTCAACTGTTAAAAGTCTATGTTGCAAATGCATGAACAGGAGACTTGAGCTGTTAACAGGACACTTTCTGTGTTTGCAGAGCTGTACTCTTTGTGCACCATCATAAAACAGATATTTGGCTTCAAATATGAGTTATCCAAAAATAGCCCCACCCTAACTCTTGGTAAAGTTTCTACACTTGTGCTATTTTCAGTCAGGAGCACTCCATCATAGATTTAACCATTTATTGCAAAATTGAAATACAGTTAAGGCTGATCTCATTGGCTCTGTTTTTCAGAGCACCCTCAGGGTTTGCGAAGCAGTTTGGCTTTCCAGGGAGTGAAAAATCCACCCACATGGGTAAATACATACACACACAATGTAGCTGGTTGGGGAGACAAAGTTTAACCAGCAGTAGTGTGTAAGTAACATAGGTAAAGCTTAGGGTGACCAAACCTCCTCTTTTGTCACAAAGCTTCCTTTTATTTGGTAAAATCCTATCTGGGGAAATTTTATAAATGTCTGGGTTTTTCTCAGCTTGTTCTACAAACCATTAATATTCATAATACAGTGCTGCACTGAGCTACTGGCATTATTCGAATGCAACAACCTGTGAAGATGCTGAGCAAGAAAACATGAAACTCTGACTGCACTGTGCTCTCAGACAGAAAATACTGAGGTGGCAATACAATTTAGGCACAAACTATGTTTGTATATCTGCAGATATAAATCTAAATCCAAATTTAAAATCTAACCAGTGTTTTGAAGATTTTTTCTTTCTTTTCTTCTTTTTGCTCAAGGTAAATATCTAAATATATTTTTCTTTTATTAAAGCATTTGTCGAGGTATAATTATAGAAACTCATTTTTATCACTTAAAATAAATAAGAATGAAAACTAGGCTGTGCTGAGATTTTTTTTTTTTGGGCACATAAAAAGTCAAAATTTTCAGATAAAATTTCAAAATTTTCAGATTAAAAAGGCAAAACTTGATTAAAAAAGATTTAAAAAAAAATCAAAATTGTGACTTATCTCATTATTTTGACCTTTTATACAAAATTTTCAACTTCATACGAACAAGAAAAATAAGAAATCCAATCAAAGTCAGTTTTTAATTTTCTTACTTTTATCCAATGGAAATGAGCCAATAGTTGTCAGATGTCCACTTTCACACCCACCCACTCCCCCCTCAACAGGTGGATCCAGGTGCATACTGTAGAAAGATGAAATGGACTTAAGAGAGGGTGCACTTAAAATAATTTTCTGGTCAATCTTCAAATTAAGGCAACTTTTTGCATAATTTATTTATGTTACTTAAGCAAGATTACTTTTTGTCTAAACCATTTTTTTTACATGAAAAATAATATCCATAAAAATAAAGTGATCTTAATTTTACAAGTAGATTAAGCAAAACTAAACTTTGTGTGAATTACTTAATCTTTGGTTGTTTTTAATGAAGTTCTAAGTAATATCAGCTTAAGTATATCATTTACATGAAGCCATGTAGCATAAACAGCAGGTCTATGCTGGCAGTCGGTCCAGACTAATTAATGTAGGCAGCCAGTCTACACCAACATGAACAGCCAGCATAGACAGCTTGTGCCACCCATGTGGTTCATCCATGTACAGCAGGCTCTCATGTCCACTGCGTGCCCTCCTCACTCATGGTAACAAGGTATGGTAAGGAATTATATTCCAGAAATACCAAATGAAACAGTAGAGATAACAAGATCATCTCTTGTTGTGTGGATGAACTCAAAAAGATTGCCTCACATTACTTAAATTAGTCATGTTCCAAAAAAATGTACACTGTCTTGTATTTTGAAAAAATGTTTGAATTCAATAACAGATGTATTTGTGTGAAGACCCTAACTTGAATTTAGAAGTATTTTTCTCAGAGTGAGGGATGATTCCAGTCAGATGGAGGTTTACAACTAAATGTCCAATGACTTATTTCTTTATGAATTCTGGGAATGGAGAAGAAAAGATAATTCAAACATCAAACGGGTTGCTATTTTAAACATGGTGGAAAACCAAAATGAACACATAAAGGAAAATAAATTTAAACCAATTGTTAAATTCTTTTGGTTTGTTTGCTTATTTGGTATCATACTTAAAAAACACTTCTCCTTCTTTGGAACACAAAAGAATACCACATCACATATGTTTTGCATTTGCCCGTGGCTTTGACACCAAAACAAACCTTTTGTCTTTCTTGGACCAACTTCTGCATGTGCTGTGAAGTTCAGTGGTTTAGACTGCACTGATGGACACAATTTTACTTGATAAGAAAGACAAAGGTACCAAAGCTTCACCCTTTGGTATCATTAAAAAGCCTCAAATGTTCTCTGTAGATGGCAAATGGAGTGAATTGATCCTAAAAGTGAACATGACTTCGGGAAGATTGGAAAAGACTTTTGACCTTTCCTCCTGAAGATGCCTTTAGGTTTCTTTTTCAGTTAACACACTCAAAATGCCACCCAAGCAGAAACAAGATGTTAGTGGAAAACTGTGATGTGTTGGAGTTTGTTTCTGAAGTTTATCCGACAAGATGTTGATTGTACAAGAGCAAAAACATGTTAACAAAGATCATTGATTCATCAGTTCAGCTCATAGTGAAAAATGTGCTGTTAAGTGTTTCAAAGTGGACAAAGAGTCTTCCTATGTGCTCTTTTGATGGTGGATGTGAAAAATCCAAACAGGAGAGAACAAAGAAGTTATTGTTGAACAAACAGAGAAGCCGTCTCAGTGATGAAAATGAGATGACTATGCTCTTCTGAAACCCCCTACACTGTGCTCATGATGTAAATATCACTCACTTCTTTCAAAACCGAATGGAACTACACATTTAGGTTTGTACTCCAGGTTTTAAGAAGCACTGCTGCCCAGTGTTTATTCATGTGCTTGAAGGTTTGGTACCTATTAAGTAGTCCCAGCATAGTTCAGTCAGGAGGACTATACTTTGGCGTGCTTGGGCCTGTAGGTTTTTTAGTTGGCATTCAGACCTATCATTGCTCCTGCCCTACCTGCACAGCGCCCAGCCTCAGAAACTCCTTCAGTGCCATTTCATCAGCTTCAGCAGATTTCATCAACCACCAGGCTCCACCAGGGTCCAGACTCCGTGGGGATATTTGCCTTAATCTGCTGCACAGGGCAGACGACCACAGATTACAAAACCTCCCTGTCGAGCCAAAGTGCCAAAGACAAGGAAAACTTGTCGGATGTACTATAATGAGCCATACTTTTTAGTTGATGGCATACAGTTGGGCCTAAAAGTTTACAACCCCTCCAGCAGAATTTTCTGATTTTTTTTGGCCTTTTCTCAGAAAATATGAATGATAACACAAAAACCTTTCTGTCACTCATGGTTAGAGGTTGGGTGAAGACGTTTATTAACAAACAACTGTGTTTACTCTTTTTAAATCACAATGACAACAGAAACTTCAAAAATGACCCTCTTCATTTTTTATACACACACACTGATTACAAGCAAACAGATCACAGGTGAGGACGGTTACCTTTAGTAGACATTCAAACACATTTGTGTTCACTTTTGTGCATTTATCAGGACAAAACCACCAGAGTTGTGTAAACTTCTTAACAGGGTCATTTTTGAAGTTTCTGTTGTCCTTATGATTTAAAAAGAGTAAACTATTTTTTTTTTTTTCAATAAATGTCTTCACCCAACCACTAACCAATGTAGAGGTTACACTGAATTGGCCTCCATAGAATTAGGAGTTTGGTGCTTTGCTTAGTGACACCTCTTCACATTTCTCTACCCTCAACCAGTGTTGCCAACTCCTCAGTAAGAATAAATAAATAAATAGAATCAGGTATAGGCTGTCCAAGAAGTTGCTAAAGTACGTCATTGCCCAATATGTATAAGAACTTATCCCTGATCATAATCCATAACTTAAAATGAGAATTTCAGCTCATGATGGTAATTTCGAAATGCTAATACTCAGCTTTGCTCTGATTGAATATGATTGATTAGCAGCCTGTAGTCCCTCTGATGACGCCATGCCAGCTGACAAAGTTTAGCAGTGAGAAGAGAGATCTGTGTTTTTGGACTGTCTGACAGAAAAGAACAGAAAAGCAGAGAAAAGCTAAAAAGGAGAGTGATAGAGCATAGGCTCAAGGCTAAAACGTGGGTTAAACTGTTTGTGATAATGTACATTCCAACAAACAAGCAGCAGTTATACTGCAGAGGTTTGTTCAAACCTGAGAGTCTATCAATGAATTGCAGAGCCAGGTTATTTCTGCTTTGCTTGGTGAGGTTGGAGTCGGTAGATGAGCACTGGTAGGATATGACCAAGATTTACTAATGTAATGAACGAGAAAAAAAAGTGCTCTCCATTAATTTGCTTCAAAACAGTAGTGTAGCTACAAATGGACCTTGTGTGAGTACTGAACAAAAGTAGACGAGCCAAACAGTTTATTTGATAAAAAGTGCAATGGTGTTTCAGTAGACCCATGGATCCCCCTCCTCATGTCTTGTAATAATAAAGATGAAACAGTTGATGATGGTTTGTTGTTATTTGTGCATACCTTAATTTCAACATCAGGTCTAGATGCAGCTTAAGTGACCTTTATACCCCACTAATGCTTATTGATTTATGTTCTACACACACCAAAGATCCTGTCAAGTGTCCTGTTGAAATACATTTGCATGAGGATAAACTTATTATGTAGTTTGTTATCTACATTTATTATGTGTTAGGTACGTCAACTAATTTCTATCAATTCAATATTACTTATTCAAATTTACAATACCAACTCAATCTAACATCTGTGAGAATGCAAAATACACAAACAATGTTTTTTTAAATATAATTGTGAATTTATTCAGGCAGTAAAGGGTTAACAAAAATCTGCTCAATTTGCAAGACAGAGGCTGGATCGAGATAGATATGTGGCTGCTTCAAAACAAAAGCATGCCTCACTGAGAGTCATGTCCTCTTGACGGTGGTTTAAGTACTCATGGGAAATGAAGTATTTATCCTGGAAAATACTAGCTGTTCTAGATAACTCATCTTTAAGATCCCTGGAGGCTGTTTTTAGGAGAGAAAACGCACTATAGGTCCACATAAAGTGCACTCCAGGGTGTCTTTCATGTGAAATAAAAAGGGAAGAAAATAGAAAGTGTGTAAAAACGCACTCAGAGTGGATAAAACACAATGACAAGTATTTTCGTAGGGTGAAATGCAACAAAGCACCATTACGGGAGCTTTAAAAAAACAAGAAAAATGTCAATAATCTGCCCTTCTAGACTATTGTTCATGATAATTTGCTTTTCTGGATGAACTTCTTGTAGAGAAAATGACTGACAACAGCCTATAATTGTCTTCCTTTCACAGGAGAAAGACGACAATAAGTGAAGAATACATGACAGAGCTCTTTATTGGAGAGAGAATGTGATGGGATAATCTTCCAAAACACAATAATGTTCCACTTCCAGGGTAGAAAAAATGATTGTTTCCTTTGGGTTGTTGTTCAGCAGAGAAAATGTGATTTTATCTGCGGCTCTTAAAGTCAAAAACAGAAATGACCCAGGTGGTTCCTCCATGTACCTCAAGGGGAGAAATGCCAGTGTTACTTTAACCAACACATCCTCTCAGTTTATTGCTGATCCCTGCACTGGAACAGAGGAAAAAGTATTTACAGTATGACTCTAACATTTTGTTCTCGTCCCAAAGGCAGCGCATGCATCCTCCTTCTTACTGTCGATGAATTCTAACGCCGTGATGCTGAGTGGGTTATCGATTGGCTCGGGCCTCGCTCTCCCTCTCGACCAGACCGGCTGCCTCTGAGTGATCAGCTGAGCCAACATGTCTTGATCTTTTCGACCGTTAACTTCGCAGGAGAGATAAAGTTTGCTGGAGAATATCAGAGCAGCTGCGGCTTCACTCCCGGGAAATCAGAGCTGGTCTGGTTTGGGTCAGAGCAGGAGAGTGTGGGAAAGAATAGATCCTCGATAAGCTCACTACTTCTGTAGGTCCTGAGGCTGTGTTTGCACTGTCTGATCATCTACACACACACGCAAACACACTAACTGATACAAACACATGCTGAACAGCAGGATCAGCTCCACACTGGGTCACAGTCTGCTCGTCTATAAATACCAGGCTGGAGCTGCTCATTGATGGACAACATGACAAGCACAGACAGAAGCCAGAAAACTTTACCCTACATCTGACGCGTCCCTGAGCTAATGAGGGAGCCTCTCAGTAAAACAAAGTTTATCCACGGTGCTTGTTTCTAGCAGTTTCAAAGAGCTTTATGAACACTTTAACTTATCACATTAACTGCTTAAAGTTATAATAGCTTACAACGGTTATCAGCCTCACATATGATAGATCAGCTAGTTGATAAATGAGATATAATGGCCACACTGTAAGCAATTGCTGTTAATTTACAGCCAATTTTTCAGCAGTAATCCTCTGTTTTTATGTACAACAGTTCTTTACTGTAGTCAGCAATGCATTGTGGTCTGGTAAATTTGAAGCGAAAACACAAAGACCCATAACAGTATGTTTATTTCTTAAATCAAAGTAAAAAACATTATTTGTGGAAGAGTAGGCCTTTTTCTAAAGTTGGATGCAATGTGCGATGTAACCATGAGTGAGGAGGGCACACAGTAGACATGAGACACTGCTGTACATGGATAAATCACACAGGTGACTCCCACTGGCTACAGCTCTCTGGTGTTGATTAGGTGTCTTTGCTCTGTGGTGTAGTCGGGCTGTTTGTTCTCCATCGTGTAAAGTGCAGTATATCCCCCACAAATTAAAGTCAGATACAATAATCTAATCCACAGCTTATACAATATATTCAGAGGACTTTCAATTTAGAGTTCTACAGAAATAGATACCATTATTCAATTATTCCTTGACATTCGGTCCTTGCCATCAATAACTGGCCAGAATTGAGCAGCGTGGAACATAGATATATATAAGAAGGCTAGATGCCTTAAGGCGGAGTCAGCAGCGTTGCCACCGTGGCAGCCATCTTGGAACAGGCCCGTGCTCTGGTGCTCTGTACTGAAGTCAATGGAAAGGATGATGATTTACTCACTAAAACACTCGTAACTCGCTGAATTCTTGATGGATTTACAAACGGATTGGTATACTACAAACCTCATTCACGTGGGTATGATTCAGGCTGAATTTTTAAATCCCAATTAAAAAAAAAAAAAAAAAATTCTTTAGTTTGCAAGTTAATTAGCTAAATTTCTGGTAACAATAAACCAAGACGTTTGAAAATTGGTTGAAAATTGAGCAATCTACAGTTATTTTAAAGTCCATGCTACATTGTCATGTAATCAGTGAGCGAGTAGCCCTGTTTCAAGATGGCCGCCATGTGACTACGTTACATCCCATTGGCTTACAACGCGTGAGGCATCTAGCCTTCTTATATATATATATATTTATGGCACGGACAGCCTTTTTACGCAAGGGCAAAGACAGCCTGTGTGACCTACGTGATACACCCATGTACAGCTGGGTCTCATGTCCACTGTGTGCCCTCCTCACTCATGGTCAAAAGGTAAAATGTGATGTGATGAACTGTAAAACACTGTAAATTTCTGTTACAGTAAAAAAAAACTGCTTATTTAACTGTAACATAATAAGTGATAACTCTGCTGCCTGTCATTAACTGTTTTTCACACTAAAATTTTTACAGCGCACCTGGGCACAGGGATATGAGTGACTTTGAAATGAGTCAGACCATGGTAACTAAATAAATGGAGCAATAAATCTTAAGAGTAACAACTTTTATGGGCTCTCTAGCAGCCTACATCAGTTTGGTGTTGATTGTGATCAGTAATGTCCTCTGGAATAGACACTGTTTCCCATGAGCACCTATTGTTGTTAAGACATGACTTGTAACTGTAAAACAAATTTGATGTGGTCTCACTCAGCTCAAAGCGGAGTTGCCACAAAACTGCTCCCCCTGGTGACTGTCTGAAGTACAGGTGTATTTATTCCATAAACTGTATAGAACATGGACGTAGTCTCTGATACCTCACCAGTTTCTGATGCAAAGCAATGACGCTGATAGTTGGCGGGCGCCATAATAGTTATGACGCAGGCTTTGAGCTTCCTGTCTTACAACTATAGGGCGCCTGTCAGTCATGTGAGCTGAGCTGCAACTCTAATTGGAAAAACTTGTCATCCTTAAGTCTTACGAAACACTGAGCTATAAAAAGATTTCACCCCGGCATGCCAATTGTGAAATCAGTGTTTCAGAGCCAGACTTTTTGCAGCCACCCGCAAGCTGATTCTCAATGAACAGCAACTTTTAGCGCTTTCCCACAGACTTTGTTTTTCTAAACTAGATGTAGCCCCTTGGTTAATTCTAATCACGCTGTGGTCAAACTTGATATATAAATATATACAGTGCTCAGCATAAATGAGTACACCCCCTTTGAAAAGTAAGATTTTAATCAATATCTCAATGAATACAAGAACAATTCCCAAAATTTTGACAAAACTAAGTGTCATTGAACATTTGCTTCATTCACAACATGAAAGTAAGATTGATAATATAACTAAGATTACAAAATCATCAGTTTTACTCAAAATAGCTGATGCAAAAATGAATACATCCCACAACAAAAACTACGACATCTAGTATTTTGTATGAGCTCCACAATTTTCGTGGACAGCACCAAGTCTTCTAGGCATGGAATGAACAAGTTGGCAACACACTTCTACATCTGTCTTCTTCCAGTCTTCAAGAACGACCTCTTTTAGAGCCTAGATGCTGGATGGAGAGTGATGGTCAACTTGTCTCTTCAGAAATCCCCATAGGTATGACTGTGGGCACTATGCACTTTTCTTTGAACTCTTTAAAAAAAATTGTATTACTCTTGCTACAGTATTCTAACTGACAAGTAAAGCTTGTTGATCTTCTTGTAGCCTTCACCTTTATTGT
Source organism: Thalassoma bifasciatum (assembly GCA_008086565.1). Lineage (NCBI taxonomy): Eukaryota > Metazoa > Chordata > Actinopteri > Labriformes > Labridae > Thalassoma > Thalassoma bifasciatum. Next base: position 275,458 of record RPOG01000342.1, read on the forward strand.
GTAAATAAACTATTTTCTTTCTCAGGCTTTGTGACATTTCTCTTCAATGTGGTGCCATTGCTGACAGCATGAAATGGAAAGGAGTTTTCTCTATTAAGTAACCTGTTACATAATCAACTGTCTGCTGGACACCTGTTCAGCAAATAAATAGACTCACCTGTGGCTGAAATCTTGTTCATTGGGATTTTGTAGTCTGAAATTTAACTTTGCTCCTGAGACTTTAATTGGGGTTTATTCATTTTTGAAACATGGTATTGAATGAATTTGTTTGGAAAAGTACAGTGCATGAAATCTCACAAATCTTGTTTGCAATCAACGGCCCATATTTGTAGTAAAATTTTGTAGTATAGTGTCACGTGGAGTATTTTCATTCTGATAGGAAAGGATATTGGGCTGCACTGTGTTCAAGTCCTCTTTTTTCTTATATTTTTCTTTTTCATTGGTTAAGAGACATTAAAACAAAATTTTACGTCATGCTTCACAAGAATTGACAGCTGCTGTTGTTGCGTAGTTACTTTGGGGGGAATAGTAAGATACAACGGGAGGGAGCTCCAAAAGGACATGAGACTCTGATGGTTGGTTTCTTTTTCGTTTTGGTTTTGAGAGATAATTTGAATGAATGAATGAATGAAAGAAAATGTTTATTTTAAAAACTGTAAAAGAATAACAATAAGCAAACAGAGAGTCAAAATAAAGAAACTTTACAATTTTGCAATGAATCAGAGGAAAAATAAACTTAACGATTAAAACAAAATGCAAAACAACTTTTTAATCACTAATTTCTCTTCTTTTATATCTCCAAAAAGGAGTGGAAAGAAGTGAAATCTATTAATTTCAACCCCTTCTCCAATTTTAATTATGACAGGAAGTCTAGTTAGCCAACCTTTTATCTATATCCATACATACAAACACACACACACACACACACACACACACACCCTTACTTTTATTATACAGTTGTGTATATGTGTGTTTATGTATGTATAAGTTATTTTTACCCAATGCCACCATTAATCAACACTGCATAATACATATAAGTCACTTCAATTTCTCAAATACATCACCCATAGATCTGACCTCTACACCTCTCCACACTCACACAAGCCAAAAAATGCACATCTCAAATCAACAAAGTGTCCACACATACATAAAAAAATACTCAAACACCCAAAATATATACATGTCTATATATATCAAAATATATTAGCATACACATACCTCTGTATAATTTACTTTGATACGGCAATACATTGCACTTTCCCTTTGCCTTGTTAACTTCATAGGAATCAAGCAGAAAGGATGAAAGCTTATGAGCATAGAGGGGCTGTTTGGATCTGCCGTGGAGCTTTGTTGCCATGGCCCCCAACCAGATTTTTTACTGCACAAACTCTGGCTGTAAAATGGTGGCGCCTCAGACCGAGGGTCATTTGGCTTCAAAATCATAACAATGGTAAAAGGTGGAGAAACCCTGCTCATCCTAGATACAGCCTATGTCCAGGTATGCATTTGTTTTGGAGCAAAAAGGGAGCTCTTTATTTTTAACACTTTTATTTGTTCAAGACATTTCCCAGGATACAAAGAAACAAGGTAATGTATTTATTTGTAGCTATGTAGAGCTACTTTTTGAAATGTGACAACAATCAAACTTTGTGAACTCAGTTTGTAGTTTAGTGTCAAGAAGGTGAGCAGATTATCTATTTTTGTTACTCACAGCCCAGTGCTCTGACACATGTCTGTACCATATAACATTAGTGAATCCTGGTTATGCCCCACCAGTGCTCATCTACCATCTCCAACCTTACCAAGCAGAGCAAATGTAACCTGGCTCTTCATTTTATTGATAGACTCTCAGGTTTGAACAGATCACTGCAGAATAACTGCTGCATGAAGTGTGGTGATTATTGGACATTGTACTTTTAGTCAAATGGTTTGTTGTTATCTTGGGAAAATCTGATTCAACTAAAGTTAATGAGAAGTACCTTTTCAAAATAACCCATTTTGGTGCTGTTAATCTGATTTTGAATTGTACATTATTAACATGCAAGATAAAATCTAAAGGCTAAAGCTCCATATTACACACAGTCTGTAATGGTTCAATGATAACAGGCTGTCAGGCTTATATTGTCATGTCAGGTCTCATTAAATGTAGATCTGTAGTCGGTAGAAACATAACATTTCTGATTCCTGAAATTTGCAATCAAGCAGTTGCTTTATTTCACCATTTGGAGGTGCCAAAGTATTGAGCTGAAACTGCTGCACTGGCTCTTCTCTGAAACACTCACACAAACATAAATATACACACACAGTGATGATCAGATGATTGCAACAATCTGTCTCTGAATCAGTGCAGTGTTTGAACATGTTCTGGTAAAACAACAGTTTCCAGGAAAGCAGAGAAGCTTAACTTGTGTGCGCAGAAAGAATCAGTAACATGTGATGTCTATTGTAGATCCAAACTCTGTTTCCATTTGCACTGTTAGCTCCAAAACTTATGCATAAGCTTATCTTGTTTTTAAATTCGATTTTGATTCAGAATTTTCCAATCTTTTAAGTCATCTATGAATCTATCTATATCCATGTTTTTCAACAATTGTGCAATTAATAAGAGGGGGAAAACGTTGATGTAGAGTCCATGCAGCCTGAATCCTTTCCCTTTTTTAGAATCAAAACACGAGACAAGAACCTGTAAATATTTACAAAAAGAGGGGAAAAAAATGAAAACACAAGCTGTTTCTCATGGACTCTGTGGATTGGCTCATCTGTAGCGATTGTTTCCATGTGGTAACTCTGTTTTTGCAGACAAAGAGCTATAGCAAAATTTATGTTCAAAAAGAGTGTTGAAATGTTTTTAAAACTCAAAACAAAGCATTTTTCTTTTGTGTTCAGCAAAACTATCACATTAGATCTTACAGTAGAATATATAAACACTTTTTATTAAGAAAAGAAACTTGGCAGGTTAATTTTTCCTATTCCACTGAAAAGTCTGTCTCGCCTTCTTTTTGGCCAAATTCTGAAAGTGAGGTTTTTGTTTAGACTTATTAGGTAAATGAGGCTCAAATTAAAGGTAGGGTCTGCAAGACTTTCCTAAGTAATTAAATGTAAACTTTTACAGGAATAATCTTGCTCATTCGTCATCCATGGGCGTCTATATATGTGTGTCAGTGTCTGTGTCTGACTCACCCCCCTCTTCTGTCTGTATGTTGATGTATTTCTGGGCAGAGAGTAAGCGTGGCGAACAGCCAATCACAGCAGGCCCAGTGCTCAAGTGACTTTGGCTGTTTTCCTAAACTGCCTACTACACTAGCAGTGCCTACTTTTTTGGCTGAAATTCAGTTTGTAGTGGTCAGTATACAAAAACTTGTGAGATGTTCAGTAAACTACAAGTTCCCAGATGTCCTACTGAACTGGAAAATTTCTCAGTCTGCAACAGATCAGTCTACCTGGCATATTGTTATTCGTGGGCACTCAGGTTTAGGTGAATTATCGCCACCTGCTGGAATAAATCAGCACAACTACAACACAACAACACTAATGTTAGACTGTCTGTGAGATAGAAGTGAAGTGACACAAAAAAACACCTGTAAATCTGCTCACATTATATTATGAAAGAGGCGTTTACTTCTACAAAACTCATAAAAGCCTGTATATATCACTTATTTACTTCCTTTTTTTTCAACTGACAGCCTACATGGGTAATGTGGATGCAGTGCTTCCATTGGCTGAATATAAATAAATAAATATTGAAAAAAAGAAACTCAGTTGGTTCCAGATTTATTTTCAATGAACGTCAACTTTTGATGTAAAATAAACCATTAAATATGGCGATTTTGCTGTAATAAACTGCTATACTTTTACAAGTTTCTTAAATAAAAAAAAAAAAAAAAACAGGACCCTGAAATCTCTCCCTGTTTTTTTTCAATCTTTTAAAAAGAAAAATTAATGAGTTAAAAATGTTCCTTGAACAACTGAAAATATTGAGAGGACCAGAAATCATTTACAGCTATGATTCCTTTCCCATGCTTAATTTTATTTATTTTTTCTAATATATTCTATTTATTTCTTTATTATGTTATCTAATTTTATTGTTCCTGTAAATTCACCATTTGACATCGATTGATATAGTGAATTAATGACTGAAATGCCAAGTGTACCCATGGTTTATTTTCTACATTTTTGATAAAGACAAAATTTAGAAAAAGTCCATGAGCTCCACCTTATAAAACAGAAATATGGTGTATTATAGAACTAAACAGACCCAAGAAAGCGGTCATACTTCGTACTACTACATGTGAAAGTAGTAGGTAGTAGGTGGTCTGGAAATCAGCCTCTGTAGCCTCGTTTCCACCAAGTGGATCGGTTCTGTTTGTCTTGGTACGGCACGCATTTTGTGGCGTTTCCATAGTCTAAGGCCCAATTCCAATTCCTCCTTAACCCTCAATCTTAACCCTCAAGCTCAACCCTCAATCTTAGTAGCCCTCAAAACCAAGTGTTAAGGTCTATCTTGTGACTTAGAAATGGGACACCCCTTAAATGCAAATGAAATTGTTGTGGACTGTCTGTCAGTTATTCCTTCGGTTAGCATGATCAAAAAAATATCTGTATAAATAACACAACCACGGATATATTCAGCTGTCACAGCAAACCATAGTTTATTGAAAAGTAAACACCAGCTATAACTATCATTACATAACTCTGCGGCTACAGGAGATGACATTAGCCCGGTCATCTTATACCATTATTGGCACAAGCATGTTATATAGGCTGTTATCTTGATAAAACAATTACATTACCACTGAGAAAAAAGACCATTTTGTAACGTTAACTAACTTAAACAATAGCAACATGGCTTGTCCGCACCGGACGATATTGACAAAAGATCGTAAAATAAAAATAAATGTTATGCAACAACGAGGTAAATAATCCATAAAATGGGTCTAAACTAAGATAATACAATGGTTTTTGTAATATTTATATCTCCATTAACAAAGCAAATACTTATATTTGTAGCTCGCCTTCTATGCCGCTTTGGACGCGTGTTTATTTAACAAAAATACACAATGCATTCTGGGTAGCCCTTGCTCCCAAGGGTGGTGTCGGAGAATCTCAGTATTGAGGGAGATACAGCCTCAGTCTTGCCCCTTAACCTTAACTTTCTGAGAATCGGGACAGCACTTACACTTAGTGGGAGTGCGCATTTTGAGATTGAGGGTTAAGACAGGAATTGGAATTCACCCTAAAACCGGGACGGGTCCCCTAATAAGCGACCCGTATCGCTCCACTTTTCGGTACCCTTCCGTTTGGGTGCCAAGCCATACCAAACCGACCCCAGGGGTGGGGCTATAATCACTGCAGTACATTGATTGGTCAAAAGATCGGTAACTTCCCGTGCGATGGCGGTAATAAAGAACAACACACAACCCTGCACGCAGCCTTTCCTGAAACAAAGCTTCATTGCCTTATGGAATAAAGAGCCACATGCTGATCACAAGGTAGAAGAGTTGCTGGATGTCCTCCATCTTGCTCTTTTTTTACAATGCTGCTAATTTCTTCTTCGTTGCATTTATTCGCGGGGTACACTGTGTAGCCCTGCAATGACATCATGCTGTTACGTAGCTGATGCGGCTCTGGACATCCGGCAAATCAAGCAGGGTACGGTTGGCTGTGGAAACGCGCTCAGGATCAGGCTTTACCGATCTGACCCGTACCAAACTGTACTGATCTGTACCAGACTGCCTGGTGGAAATGAGGTTTATATGTTGTAAGTAAGTGGGAGGAGCTATCTCGAGCAGCCCCAATACTTGCAGCATACCTTATTTACTTTGTTTACATAGCTACAGTTGGAGGCAGTGGACTTGTAGCCACAGAGGAGGATGTTGTGTTTATAAACAGCAATAGGAATTCCTACAGACCCTACCTTTGAGTCTAATGAGGCAGTTTTACTGGAAAATGCAGAGCTTTGAATCCCTGCAGTGTTCTCTCAAAGAGGATTACAGAGAACCAAAAGAAGACTTGGCAGCAGTGCAGGGGTCCCTGTTTTTATACGGCTAATAAAAAATGAACTCTGTACTGTATCATCAATAAGACAGTGACATCAAGTTTGATTAACTGAGATGTGAGGTTCATTTTCTGTGTGGAATAAAAGACTTCAAAGCAAGAAAAAGGGTGAAATGTGAAATTTAAACCCATTTTTATGATTAAATGCTAAAATTCTTGTAAAAAATGACAGAGCAGTTCATCTCTGTAATGATAGACCAGCCCTCCAAGGAAAAAATATAAGGGACTTTGGTTAATATACAGAAGTTCTCTCCACCCAAGGCAGACACAATGGATGTGATGAGAGTATCATGTTTATCAGGCTCCTGTAAAGTCACATTAACACTTTCCCATCACCCTGACCGCTCAGCCATGTTGAAAGCAACCACCTGCATGTGTCACTGAAATTGCCTTACAAGCTTGAGCCTCTCTCTCTCTCTCTCTTTCTTTCTTTCACAATCTCTCTCTCTACAATAAAGCACAAACCTGCAGTTGAAAGAAGTGTTACCGCTTTCTAAAAAACGATCTTTCCTCTGGGCAGAGATGAGGCTCGTGTCTCTGAGTCAAATTGATCTCAAAGACACTGATTCTTAGTATGTTTGCAGTTCTGACTGAGCTGCTGGTCACGTCTGCCTCTGACCTCAGAAAGCAAAGCTTTTAATCCTTTTGCCGGACCTCCGTGCAGCTCAAAATGTTTCCCAGACTCCTCTCAAAGTTTCAGCACAAGTGGTTTTCTGAAAAAAGGTGTTGTCTCTCTTCCTTTATCGATCAGTCAGTGTGATGTAGAAAAGCGTTGTCATCCTTTCGCCAGGTGTTTCAGCTGTTAAAGCACTTATTACATGGCTCTCCCGGCTGTCACACTGATGGAGGCTCTGAGGAGTGATCTCTCACCAACAAAGCAAACACTTCACCAATGCACCATCTCCACGCTATTAAGAGAATTCGATCTGGGGAGGCATTTCATGTCCTCACAGTTCCTGCTGATAATTTGTCAGGCACTTTGTAAAGGCTGCGACAAGCATGTTTAAATTTTAAACACTCTGCGGCAAGTCCTGAGAGTAGACTCTGCATTTATTTCCATGATATTATGTGTCCTTCTCTGTTGCTTTGAAGTTTAAATATAGCTTTGAGAGGAGAGAAAGACCAGTGTGACTGCCTCCTGTGGAGTAAAATACCCTTTTGTGTGCCAGAGCAGATAAAATCAAAGCTATGTGAGAGCTGTCACTCTCTTCTCCGTGCTCCAACACATCCGCGCCAGGCATCAGATAGAAAGAAACTTTAGTTGAAAGAGCAAATTGTTCTGCCTGATTTTTTATTTATGTGAATGGAAGCCACCCAGCTGCCTGTTGATGGAGCTGTCAAACAAAAGGGAAAGTGTAAATTGACCAAACATGTTTGTGTGGTGCAATATTTATGGAGCACAGTTGGAGCAAAAAGCTTTCATGTGAACTTTCATGGCTTCAGTGTGGGCAAAAACAGAGAGGAGTGAAATATGTAGAGAGTAAGAGCAGAATAAGACCTCTGACGGAATGAAAGTGTGTCAGGATTTCAGTGCAGCAGTCTGTTCATGCGTCTGTCACTCCCGAACACACACTCTCTCTCTTTGGTTTCACTTGGGCGTGTAAATGTCACTGAGCATGCTGTTATTGTTCTGCGCTCAGGTGAACATATCAGAGTGGACCTTCTATCTTCAGATGTGTTGACTTGAAGCTTTAGTGAGTTCATATTAAACTGCAACCTCAGACTCTGAGGAGTTAAACTGACACAGAAGAGTCAAAAACTGCAGTTCCTGGAAGGTTGGTGTTCCCCACGAACCCCCAATTCACACATATAGTGTGCATGCAGCCGTCTATCAGCACTACACTGCACTTAGCTTCCTCTCTAGTCAATCATTACATTCACACAGTGCTCGCTGTGGTGCGTCTCCAGTGCGTGCCACAACAACTGCTCGGGGCTGTTACGCTATGATTCTATTTTTGCTGGAGTACGCTGCAGAAACGCGTCAGCCTCTGCAGAGCAGATCGTACCAAAAAGGAAAACAGAAGATAAACAGAGTATTCAAGGATTCAAAGGTCATATTGTCAGTTTTTTATATACGCTGCCTGGCCGAAATAAAAGTTGCCTCTGGGATTTAACTGAGCAAATGGGTACAAGCTCTCTATTGGATAATTACTGCACAGGTGATTAGCTTTCAACTAGAAACAAGTTATTTAACCCCAGCTGACGCAACGAGTAACCATGGTAAAAGACACATCCTTGATTATGGAAAAGACGTTTGTCTGCACTGCAAATAATCTTGCACTTGCCAAGATTTAAAATCTTACTCTAAGACATGCTTTATATCAGTGGTTCCCAAAGTGGGGGTTGGGACCCTTTGGGGGGTCGCAAGTCATCGATAGGGGGTCGTGGAATGTGTCCCCAAATTGAAAACCATAAACAATTCCACATTTAACCCATTTTTGTAAGGATAAAACCAAAAATAGGGGTTAAAGATAATATAAAATCATGCAAACAGAAAATGTTTTATCGTTTTTTCACATTTCTTCGTTAAAGTTTGATGCAGTGAACACAGCAAAGTGCACATTAGTGGGTAAATTTTCTACCGATGAGTTAAATTAAGTATCCTCAGGGTTTTTTTGTTTGTTTATGTCTGTTTTTGGATTGGCCCATTAGTGTCGTACCACAGCAGGGGGTCGCCAGTCTCTAACGCTGCTATTTTGGGGGTCACAGGCTGAAAAGTTTGGGAACCCTTGCTTTATAAAATATCTTGTTTTAATGTTTTGTTTTTTTTTACTTATTTTTAGCATTTAAAACTATGTTAGATTTCAAAAAATGTTTCAATTTTGTCTTAATTCGTCTGAGAATCCTAAAATGAGTGGATAACTGTTAAAACAAGTTACTTTGGTTTTCTCACATCATGTAATTTCATAACAATAAAACTTGTTTCAAGATTTTGCTCTACCTCAAGTTGCTTGATTTAAGAATAACACACACAAAAGAATCATCTTTTCAAGAGACAGTTTATTTAGCAAACAGCTAAGAATTTTACAAACCCATGCTCAAAAATCATGAATTATCTTAATCATACTTCTCTAATTCTAAGTAGTTTTGACTTAACAAAAAGTGATATTTTTCATTCCATTTGCTAAAATCAAGAATATAAGATGCATGAAATTAGATTCTTTTGCTCATATTCAGTATATTTCACTTTAAATTCTTCTTCAGGAAGTTTGTTTTCAAGCATTTTAATTTCAAAATGAGCATTTTCTTCTTGTTTTAAGATCTGAGAATACTTATCAAGGCCATCTTGGGTTTAGATTTATCAGTCTTATTTCAAGATTTCTAGTCAAGTGAAATTATCTTGCTGCATGGACAGATAATTTCACTAGTTCTAAGATATTTTCCATCAAATTTAGAATTTTTATCTAATATTCAGACTCCCTTTTTAGCAGTGTGTTTATCAGGGTCAAATCATTGGCAAGTATCAAGCAGAGAAATTATCACAGTAGATTGATACAGAAACAACTAAAATTGAGTGATTGGAGATCACTTAGACGTTTGGTCAAAACAAATCGAAGAACAACAACAGTAGAACTCAGGAGTATGTTAAACAATGAAAGTAAGAGCATTTCCACACGCACAATGCAAAAAGAACTTAAAAGATTAGGATTGAACAGCTGTGTAGCCTTAAGAAAACCACAAATCAGTACGGTTAATCAGATAGAGAATCAATAAGGGCATCAATATCAATAAAATCTTATCAATACTCATCCCTAAATTTCAGGATATTTTTCTTGCCAAATGAAACAGTTGTCTGTTTGTGCAGTTAATTGTAAAAAAACAGACCTTTTAGCTTGTGCTCACTCAGCCCTCTACCTATGATGAAGTACTGTTGCATACATGTCTCCACACTGCCCCCTGTGGCTTTCATTGGTAATGCATTGTTTGGTCTGCATCTATGCTTTCAGTGCAGAAATATGTACCGCATGAAATGAAAGCATGCAAAGTCTTTTTTATAAAAATAAAAATGGCCTCTCTAACTTACTCTGATCTAATCTAATTTAATTTATGCAGTATTATTGATCACACGTGTCCCTGTCTGCACTCACTGTGTGTTCACTTTATGTCATAATGATGCTGTTTGTGTCAGGATTGTTGATGGTCGTCCTGCAGATGTTTGTGATGAGAACATCCAGAAATATTCAGTTACCCAGCTCTGCACAGCTGCTTCCATCACATTCTCAACACAGTTTCATGACAACTGATGGGGGAATCAGGGGATCATGTTTATAAAACTCACCAGGGAACATTTTAATGAGGCTTAAAATGATTTTAAGTTCCCTGTAGTGTTCCCTTGAACATTTAATGAAGGAGTTTCCTTCATTCATCTTCATCATGGTCTCAAAGATTTATCAATGCTGAGTTTGTATAACTTTTAAGGTCAGACTCGTCATCAAATAATTCAAATAGTTAAATAAAATATAGCAAAATTATTAATTCATGATCAGTTATTTCCCCTATTTATTTTCCTGCCACTTCTCTTTCTTGATGAAGAGAATTTAACTCAGAGAGAAAGTCTGTCTGTCGGGATAAAACACTTGTTACATTTCTGTTTTTGAAGTTTCATTCATGAGCAGGAGGTTTGTAAAGAGAAACATGATTTCTGTTTTTCACTTAAATCTAACTTTTCTAGTGTTACTGTTGGTCATATTAACACGTTTCAGAATTCATGGTCAGAAATGTCTTAGGTGAAGGATGAATAATAAATAATCCAATAATGATGCATTTTAACCCCCAAAGTGATCCATGCGCTTTTTAATTGGACACAGAATAAACAGCATTTTCTCCATTTGACAGTGTTTGTTAAACAGGTCAAGAAGTAAGACAAAGCTGTAAGTGTTTATATTCCATTAGAGTTATTACAGCACATGTGCAGACTCACAAACAGCTGTTAGAGCTGAATAACAGATGATCCTGATCAGCTGACGCCGTCATCACTGAAAGACCTCACGTCATGAAACACTCAGGAAAGGACGTCTCATCTGTCTTATAATGAATCTCCCTGTTTCCTCGGATCTCTCTCATGCATCTCTGGTGGATGGGACTAAGACATGAATGATACAAGTAGAGGAAGAAAAGATGGGATTTTGGGCTTTTGAGACACACCCAGGGTGGCAGAATCTAGAAACCAACCACTCACCTTGTGTTTTTTTGGTTCCTTTGCAGAAATTTGAACCATGGAGGCCTGATTAATACTGTTTTCTCTGAGAAAGTCGGTACTAAGGTGTGTGTGTGTGTGTGTGTGTGTGTGTGTGTGTGTGTGTGTGTGTTTCTTGACCTCTGTGTCATATTTTTTATGGGCTCTAATCTGAGGAGCTGTTAATTTATGACTTCTGAGTCTGGTCACTCTAATGAAGTTATCTTCTGCAGCAGAGGGGTCACTTTCTATTCCTTTCCTGGGGCAGTCATCATGAGAGACAATTTCACCATAGCTTGGTATGAACAATTTGGACTGCCAAGAATAAATAAATAAATAAATAAATAAAAATCTGAGCTTCTAAATACAAGCTAAGCTATTTTGCTCAATTAATTCATTCTGGTATGATGACTGCTGGTTTAAAAACATGTTTATATCGAGGTTTGAAACATTTTGACACAAGTTTAGCACATGTTCAGACTATTTCTGAAGTTTCATCAGTAAAATGTCACTTGCTACCAAGTTACAATGCATCACAATACTTTACTCATTAGCTGAGTGTTTCCACATGATGTCATTAACTTAAAGGTGAAGTATTCAGAAATTCTTGAAAGGTTTCGTTTCTCTGTTTACACACAGCATCTAAACTGGTCTCCTCTGTGGCTCAGTGTCATCTGCAGCGCATGCTCACTGCCCCCAACAGTAGCTAATAGCATGGCTAACGGGCGTAGCTTTGTAAACACAACATAGATGGTAAAAAAACAGCCCTGTCAGCACCTGCAGTGTGAGCAAAACTCAACGGTTGTACACCTGACTTCCTGCAGATAAATGACATATGCTGAATCATTCTTTCTCTGTGTTACTGTCGCTATCGTAGCCACTCAGGATAGCTTTTCCCACTCGCTATCAGCAACACACAAAGTCACACATGCACTGGGTGTGCTGTGATTGTCCGGTCATCACTCTTAAAAAGTCCTGCTCTCCGCCCAGAAGAATCCCGTGTCCATCGTAACATCAACAAAACAGGCGAGGAGGGGGTCTATGAGGGGGTGAAGCACACACAGACACCGAAACACAAGCACAGAGACCCAGAGACGACGACTGAGCAGGATTATTCCTGTAAAAACTAAATTTTTAAATTTTTTGAAAATTCTGCATACTCTACCTTTAAGATGGCCATGTTACAGGCACTGTCACAATAGTGCCTGTATATAGGATCACTTTTGCACTTTTTCATTGCCATGTTTTTTGATGCACTAATTCTTTGGACCAAGAAAAACATTTAAAATGCTCCAAACAACCAAAAAATATTGCAAATGGGAGTGAGGAGTGCAGACCTTTGTCCGAAGAACAGAGCAGGCTGTAGCTCGCCAAACTCCAGGATTGCCAAGACAATAATCTGGATTATGTTCCAGTTTGTCCACAGTATATCTCGTATCAGGCACTCATGCTGACACTGATGAGGCCTGATGTTCAATGTTATCAGCAACCTGTCTTATGCATTCAGTGTAAGAGCAGCTCCTGCTTCTAGGGGGGTTCACTGATGTCATCAATGTCATATTTATTCAAATGAACCCACTTGTAGTGTAGCAAAAAAACCAGAAGAGTTGCAAAACAAAAAAAAAACACACACCAATGCATGTCAGAAAACAACTTGAAAGGAAATGTGCCGTTATTATTTATTGTTTTGAGGTTTTTCCCTCTCATTTGAAAGTCAGAGTGTAAAAATGGTCTTCATACAAGCACCGCATCACTGTCAAATTTCTGTCTGGTACTAAACCACAGGGCACAGTCTCACACATTTTAAGTGAAGGAAGAGTTAGTTGTGGGCTAGGAGTAAAACCATGATAGTTAATATCCTGATTGGATATGGAGGGCAGACGCACAGGTTTGTCAAGTTTAAATGAAGTTGATGCTACTTCTTATGAGTCTTACCCCTTAATCAGCCATAGTTTCTCACAGTATCTCTCTTCCAAGTCCTTCTCGACAAGTTCTGGTGTGCCCTGTGTGTTTTTAAACATTTGCTCAAGGATGAGAGATACTTACAATTATATTTAACGGTGCACTTGTTTTTCTGTCCCTTCCATGTTAGTAACCATGTATCTCCAATATGACCACACATCCAGGTAAATGCCCATACTAATGTCAGTGCAAAACTGTATAATCAGTGGACGCCATGACAGTCAGCTCTACCTGAGGTCTCCACAAAAAACTGCTCCCCCTGGTGGATGGCTGCAGTATAAGTCAAAATCTCTGTTTCCTAATGCATTCAAGATATGAAGATGTTATTAGGCTTGTCCTCTTTATTCTGAGGAGATGGTTTTCCATTAGTTGTTAGACGTTAAAAACTGGGTTATAAGTTAAGTTATGTGATGATTGACAGCTGCAGTATGAGTGTAGTTTTTATCACGGATATGAGGAACTTCAGGACAGAGAGCCAAAAACAGATATGACCTTTGGAAAAAAAAAAAAATGTTTATCGTTTTTTTGTTATCCGGTTCCACCCGAATTCTCTGGCTGCACAGTGGTGGCTCCAGTAACAAGGTTATTTTGGCTTCAAAACTGTACAATGGTGAAAGGTGGAGCCACTCATTCCATTCTATATACAGTCTATGGTGCAAACTAGGGATGGGTGTTGATAAAATTTTATTGTTACCAGTACCATTATCAATTCTGCTTATCAAACTGATTATTTTTTGATCCCCTTATTGATTCTCTCTGTGAATTTTCTGTGCACAAAAAGTAGCTTTACAGGTTTTTTCAACGATTTATTCAGTTTTAAGTAAACAAATATGAAAGTAGGTAGTACTAACTCAACAGCTCAGGCAAAAATGCTATTAATATAAATGGATTGGACCATTTCTTATCAATTCTTAACAGGAACCTGTTCTCAGACCCATCCCTGGTGCAAACACTCGTTTAGTGAATTAAAAAGAGGAATATCCACATTTAAAAACATCTCAGACCCCTCCTGAAGTTAACCTGGTCACCCATGGTTCCCTCTGTAGACAAACACACAGACACTGTCAGGCATAGTGCAGCCATGACGAGGTGACATTTCAGAGATAGGAGGTTTTCATCAAACACTGTTGTTGTTTGTGTGAGTGTGTGTGTTTGTTTGTGACAGTATCCTGGGTGTGAGACAGCCTCAGGCTTTTTTTTTTGGGGGGGGGTTAGAGGGGGGGTTGGACCTCTCTGCTATCCCAGGTTGTCAGTCATGGCAGCTTCTAGCTCCATAAATAAAGGATGCTGCTGCCGCTGCTGCACCCACCCCAACTCTCCCTCTCAGTATCGACTGGACGCCTTCCCGCGCGGAGGGGCCGCGTACGCGCCACTTGTCATTTTAAGTGTGGAAGGGGGTAACTACGCAGGGAGTAGAAAAACACAGAGCGCCGATTCCACAGACTTCATAACCACTGAGTAAACACAAAGCTGCTGGCCCGTGACTCTGGATGCTGAACCGTACGCCACATTGCAAAATGAATGATGCACCCTCATGGGATGCGCAGCAAAGATACGTATCCAAAGTTTTTTTTTCACTCTCCCTCTCTCTGTGTCACGCTCAGCTTTGTATATCTGCAGCCAATCACTGCGATAATGTGGTTTCTGCTCTGCTGGCTTTCTCCGTGATCCGATTTGGAATGATTGTTTTAATCATAGTCGTAATAGCCACAGCGTACACACTATGCAAATAATGTCTCAATCAAATAGATTGGATTTTCTTCCACCTGATGTACCGCTGGCTGACTCCAGAGCTGTGCTGCATGTGGCTTTGATTTACAAAGGGGAGGGGGGCGGAGGGGGGGGGTTGGGATGGATGGAGGGATGAGTGCAGGGGAAGCAGAAACGCACAGCCTGTCTGCCTCTCCGCCTGCCTGGGGATTGTTTCTGGTCACTGGTTCAGGTCCCTTGCTGCTGACGCCCTCTGTCAAGTTGTTGAGATGCAGTGTGAGATGCAGCTCAGACACTGAGACAGAGGAAAACACAGACACACACAAATCTCTCTCTCTCACTCTCTCTCTCTCTCTATCTTTGGCTCTCCCTCTCTGTCTCTCTAACACAAACACTGTGGCAAATTTACACAGTTTCTCCCCCTCTCTAAGCCTCTCCTTTTCTCTTTATCTCCCTCTGCTTGTTGCTGAATTTGCATGTGCTGCTGCTTACTGACGAGATTAGAGGTTGGAGTGTGATCTTACAATGCAGCACTGTTCACTCTGCCTTTTATGATTCTACCCCGACACCTCAACACTGCGATGAAACCAGGAAGGAAGGATGCAGTCAGTTCAAAGAAAATAAGAAATTAAGAAAGATTCCTGGAGCCTAAAAACATTAACCCACAAAACATTCAAATTTATTGCAAGTTATAGATAAAGTAAAGTAATTCAACTCATTTAAACAAGGTAAATATTTTTTTTTTCATTAACTGTCATGAATGACTTTTTGGATTTTGTGATCAATGTAAAAAGTTGATGGACATTTGCGAAGAATTTCCTCCACACAGTTTATTTAGATAGCTTTGGTGTATTTATAATTATCAGATGCAATTTTTAAAGTCTCTTTTTCCTCTAATTGTGTCAGCTTAATCCTTTTTTGTCCTTCTTAAGATGAGAAACGTTTGTTCAATAAGTTTGCAGCTCTCAAATCTCTCCTCGAGGCTCTCTTATATTTATTAAATGGAGTTTATGCAGCTCTGTCATCTCATTTTGTTAATAAGACAAAAATAAAGATTACTTTGAAGATCTTAAATGCCTCATTGTTCAATTTTTCGATACAGAACATAAAATAATATCAGCAGTGTGTGATCTGAAATAATAATCTATTAACTGATAGGAAATCTGAGGTATCTCTAGCCCTCACACGCTCTTGCAGGTGCTCATCTCTTCCTCCAGGGGGCAGCGACACCCTCCTTTAAGACTGGGCCTTCATCAGCATGCTGCTGCTGCTGCTCCGTGCTCCCGCCACCGCTCCCTGTGCCCACTGTAAGGGGAGCCGTGGCTTACAGTGTTGAATTCATTAACCTTTTCGCCACTCCCATTGAAAGTGCACAGCACTGGCTGGAAATAACCCCTTTAGCACTTTAAACTGTTTAGTGAGAGGGCCGGGGACAGAAGAAAGAGGGGGCAGGACCCCATTTGTTCTTACCTAAAACAATGTCATCTCACATCAGACGGTTAGTTAGTCAGCAACGCAAGGCGTGTTTATGGGTGTGATGCACAATCATGGACAGTCGCGGGGTTGACGCGGTACGCTTTCAGACAGGCGGCAAATTTGCGAGAGAACTTATAATTGTCTCTCTTGAGAGCGACTGATGGGCTTTCTTCACTCGTCAGGGAGCTTTCATTGTCTGTCTGTGTCACTGTGACCACTGTAGTGCAGCAGAAGAGGACAGATCCAACCATAAGCAGAGCCAGTGACAGCGGGCTGCACATTTACATGACCATCATCCTGCTTCAAATGAAACCTGAGTCTCTGAGTGTATGCATGTGCACAGACCTAGATCGTAGGCTCGGTTTAAAGTTGAACACACCTCTGAATGAGAATGTCTTATGTCTGACTGTATTAGAATTAAAGGCACGCTGGTGCTGAGGGCACAGCAGCACCTCCTGAAATCATGCACATTCAAACCAAGCGGCAACCTCAGTCTGAAAAAATGAGATGATACGGAAGTGCTAAAAAGCTGCTGTTCCTCCAGTGACCGCTTGAGGCTGGCTCCAGAAGCACCAGAAGTCCTGTACAAGTGGACGGTAAAATTAGCGTATTTAAAGCCTGGTACAAACTCTGTCTCCCATCTGGATCGCTAATTTCACTAACGGCACACACTGTGAGGGGGGTGAATTTTTTTCTAACTCGGCCGTTTGGAAGATATTAGGATCGGGAGCTTACCCAATCAGAGCCACAGCTCAGATCACGTGACTGACGGGCCCTCAATGGCTGTGAGTTTGGGCACTCGTCACTTGTCCCATTTCCAATATGGCCGCGCCCGTTTAGCCTCAAAATGGAGCTGCAGTAACAGACGGGTGACGTCACAGAGACTATGTCTATGTTTTATACAGTCTATGGTTCAAACTCATGAGCTCAGGGGTGGATCTACCAGGGGGGCGTAAGGTGGCAGCTGCCCCCCTAAAACATAGCCTTGCCACCCCTGTTGCAATGATTTAATTGAAAAAAAAAATTGAGTTTAAAAGTCAACATTTTGGCATAAATGGTAAAAAATTATAAGATAAAAGTCAATCATTTGAGATCGCAAAGTCAAAATTCTACGATTAAAGGTCAAATTTTTGAGGCATAAAGTCACAATTATGAGATGACAATCTGAAACTCTAAGATGAAATGTCAAAATTTTGAGATGGAAGTCAATAAGTTGAGAATCAAAGTCAAAATTTGGGCAAAAGTTGAAACTTTACCTTATTAACTTAACAAATGTGACCTAATATCTGCCAAAAAAAAAAAAAAAGGAGAAATCCCAACAAAGCCGGTTTTTCATTTTGATATTTTTCACTGTTGCCATTTTACTATATTTTTTTTTAACTTCAAATGTTTTTGGGAGTGTTGTAAATAAATGTTTGGGTTATGAAGCTACGTTGTGGTCTTTGGTAGAGGGTCCTCTTTTTGGGTTTTCAGAATATAGTCACCCTAGCATTAAATTAATCCAGCACATAGACTTCTGCCATTTTGCCACCACTAAACAATGGACTGCCCTTCTCTTGCCTCCCAATGAATATTTTTCTAGATCCGCCCCTGCATGAGCTTATGAAATAATTCATCTTGTTTCCCCCCTTTAATGAGCTGTGGACTTTTTCCTTGTTGCAAAGATTTTTTAGACTTTTTCAAGACAGTCAAAAGAAGTAAAATGTTTTGAAATCAGTTTGAGTTTCTTCTGACAAGTACAGGTTTCAGTAATCCTGAACATTCAATTACCCAAAGTTTCATCCTTCCTTCCTCCACCAGCATCGTTCACTTGCGTCTTGGTCCCGCCCACCAGAGATGATGAGAAGAAGCTGCAGAGAAGTACTGAACGATTTGGTGAACAAATCTTTTGATCGAATCACTTTACTGAACTGATTCTAATGATTGAGTTCACTGAAAATAACTGCTTTGCCCACCACTACCACGAAGGCAGCTCTAGTGTTTCCTCCATTATCGCTCCTCTGATCGAATGAACACAAATGGGACAGCCTTTAATATGAATATATGAGGTTTCATCATTTTTTGGGGAAAATCTTAATTCACCTCATTGTTTGGTTGCTGGGGGTCCTGCTTGATAATCCAGATATTTTTTTATTTTTATTTTTTACCTCAATCCAGATATTGGTTTGTTGCTTTAGGGCAACAACGTACTTTGAAGGTACAAAAACATTATTGTTTCCAGGATCCACAAATGAAAACATAACAAGTAATTCATACTTTATATTTTGATGTAGTTAATCCTCAAATATTAAGGTAATTTAAAAACCAGTCCTTTCAGCTACTTTTACTTTTATCACACAGATAACAAAATGTTTCAGAATAAAAAGCTTGTAAAACCTAAAATACATGAAAATTCAAACACAGCAGAAATAATGAAGACAGAAACTGTCGTCTCTTTGTCCTTGTGACCGCTGCAGGTGGTAAACTCCTGGTCTCCAGGTTTTTCTGACACCTTAACATCTCTAGCATGACAAGCATAAAAACAACACGTTTTCCCCAGACAATGTGTGTTCAATCCTTTTTAGTAACCACCTCTTACATTTTAGTGTGAAACCACAGCTGTCAGCGCTCTGACATAACTTTTTTCAGACTGTATTTGCTTTTGAAAGAAGGAATGGTGAAGTGACAGTGGAAGGAGCAAATGGGGGATGATCACATCAGAAAGACATTCAGCCTTCCTTTTTTAAGGTGGTCCTGATTTGGTTCTTTGGTGTTCATGCATCTTGCGTGACTGTCGCAGACCAGCTGGACCCAGAACGGATGCTGCTGGTGATGAGGGACGGCTGAGGTCTTCTCCTTTTTCTCCCCATCCCTCTTTAGTTCCTTCTGTAGAGGAAACAAAAAACAGGCTAATAAAAAGAATCAATAAACCCATATTATTACACCTTTTTTGACTGAACATGGAAGAGGAAATGGAAATATAAGAAGAAGAGGATGAAGAAAGAACGTCAAAGTGTCTGATGATTTCAGTAGACAGTGCTCTGAACCATGACAGCCTGTGACCATCAGAAAACAAACACCTTCTCACCTTTGGAGGCATTTTACTCAAGACTCTTGCAAAGCAGTTGTTATTCTTTGCATCAGTTTTAGAGGCAAGAATTTTGACCCTTTGGAGGAGGAGCCACTGGTCTTTGATTGACATCTCTCAGGGAGCCCGGGGTTGCCAGATAAGGAAGTTTCACATTTTCAAATCTGCGCGTGTGAAATCATGTACACCTCTCGTGAGACATAATTTTGTGCACAGGATTTTTGACCCGATTGTGTCTCCATATTCCTCAGCCATCCGAAGAACCTGCCCCTTGGTTTCTTCTTGCTCTCACTGACTGCTAGTGATGGGCAAAGCAGTTCTTTTTAGTGAACTGAATCATTAGAATCAGTTCAGTTAAGTGATTCGTTCAAAAGATTTGTTCATAGAATCGTTCAGTATTTCTCCGCAGCTCCACCTGCCAGTCAAAATTTAATGAGCTGAAACAACGCAAAATGCTCAGCTTTGCTCGGGATTGTACTGAGAATTGCAGGTGGTGAATAATCCTGAGCTCCAGTTCAGTGACTGAGCTGTGTCTCTCTCTTTCAGTTCGCGATTTGCTCACGTACTGGACGTACTTCAGCACGTTCAGTCTGAATCACTGACATGGAGCTCCAGTTCAGTGACAGAGCTGTGTGTCTCTGTCTCAGTCTGTCAGTGATTCGTTCATTAACTAAATGTGTATTTAGACCATCATAATGGATTTTAAAAGTCAGCTGAGTAAATGGATAGATAAGCCGTTTGCAAACCGACAGCAGCTATAAAAAGCACATATATTTTACACGACACCTAAATATTTTCTACTTTACCAAGTTTGGTGACAAGACATGGAGATGTAGGGGCGGACTTGAGCGGTACAGGACTTCCGACCGACTCTGTCCTGATTGTTGAGTCATTACTATCACTGACATAAATGGGTGAGGGGGGAGGGCTTGGGCGACTCCAATGGTCAAGAGAGACAGAGACAAGAGACAGGAGAGGGGAGCACAACTGCAGTTCATAAATGAACGAATCTTTTCAAGTAGGTGATTCGATTAAATTCATTCAGCCAGATGGTTCGTTCATTCGAATGAATCGTTCACAAACGACACATCACTACTGGCTGCTGGTGAATCCTCTCTGTTGATGTTGTCTGAAACACCCTTCGGGTTGTTTCTGGTCCTGGAGCTGGTAAAAGCTGAGGTGTTTGGTGATGTATCTAAAGAGGTTTTTTTCTACCTCTCCTATCTCAGCTTCCTCCTGGGAGAATGTCTCCTGGGTGTTGTTTGGGGATCTTGGTCTGAAACTTCTCACCTTGACCCTCAACCTCAGATTCATTCTGTGGTTCTGGGCTCTGAGATGTGGGGGTTTTGACACCCTGTTATAGTTGCTGGACTCGCTCCATCAGAGTCAGGAGCTTGGATATTACTTTGCGTCTCATTTTGATCTTCTTGGTCTGGATGTTTACGCCCGTCCCTTCAAACTCACAGAAGAAAATGAGCTCCAGGAGGAGGGTCTGTGGTTCCAGGTGAGGGAGGAGCTGCTGTCCCCACTGAAAGAATCCCATGAAAGGGTGAACAAGGTCTCATCCTCTGTTCCTTCCTCAGTGAGAATGAAATCACACATTTGGAACAGAAACAAAAACATTTAACAATTTGAAGTCATCACAGAAAAATATAACACAATGGACTTTGAATGTGATATTAAAGGTTAAAGGAAATATACAAAGCATTGTGCTGTAGATTCAGTGAACACAGTCCCGACAGACTCTTCAGCCACTTTGCTGATGATGGAGATGGTGAAGGAGGCTCTGTCATTCTCCTCTGGTCTGAGGTCTGATGTGCTGCCCTGTGATATCTCTGACTCAGAAGAAAACCCCACCGAAGTACGATAGGACTCCTCAGGTGTCAGAGGTCATGGAGTCAGCAGACGACCAAATGGAGGTACAGATGGGGTGGTTGTCCTCACCCCGAGAGGAGGTATTTGACCTCCATCAGACCATAGGGACTCATCCGGTGACCAGGATCCTCAGTCGTCTGGACAGGAGCCCCTGATCCAGACTAATTGGTTGACTCGACTGGGTCCAAGGAAAACTCAGGATAGTTGAAGTTTTTCTTCGGACTATCTGGTTCTGGGTCTATGTAGCTAGAGGCATCTAGAGAACAAGCACAAACTCTGTCAGTCAAGCACAAACTATGGGCTCTATCTAATATTACTCTACAGCAGGGTTTCTCAGCCTTCGGGTCGTGACCCCACATGGGGTCACCTGGAGTCCAGGTAGGGTCCCATGAAATACCTGATAATTGAGAAAAATATAAAATAAATGCTGATAAAAGTACATTTTCACTTATTATTTTTCTCCTTAAAATCAAAACAAACAAAACAAGTGTAATTTATTGGGTTTCTGTATTTAGTCATTAAAATTCTAGTATTTCCAAAATTTTGGTATTTTTAATTTTTGGTATTTTATTATTAGGTATATTTTATTTTTTTGTATTTTATTGTTAAGTATTTCAATAATTTTAGTATTTTATTATTCTTAGAATATTGGTATTGTAGTACCAAAGCAGTTTTTTTTCTATTTTTATTTTCCCTAATTCAGTTTTTTTGGTTTTTTTTTAGCATTGTTTGCTTCTTCTCTTTGTCTACAATTGTTTACATTGTTAACTGCTCTATGTGCCTTCAATTGTCCTATGGGTACAAATAAAGTTTTTTTTTTTTTACTTTTAAAGTCCACTTAGAATCAAGTCTATAACCTGATCAGGGCAAATAAAATGATCATTTTGTGAACTAATCCTGGTTACTCTGTATTTGCAACACAGTAGAAAAAACTTGGACAAAAACGAATAAAAAAAACAAAGAACCAGTTCTAGTACAGTTCACAATTTATGCATTACAAAATAAATTAACAAATAAAGTGACAAGTTGAGCTTTATCACGAGGAAGTTATTGCAATTTGTAGAACTGATCCTGGTCTCTTTGAATGAGCGTTGAATGGTGGCCCTCAACACTTTGTGAAAAAAATAATTTTATTTCTACCAGCAGAAAGTACCTCTAAAAACAAACTGGAGTCTTTGAGTTTGAAAAAACTTCAGAAATGTAACTCTTTCATTCTTTTTAGCAGAACCCAAAAGATTTCCTGTGTGGATAAAAAGCAGAAAAGTAGGGTATTGTGAAGCCACATTGTTGAATTTACTTTTCAGTGAAGTGCAATCATTTGGTGCAGATCTCTAATGTGCGTGGAAAAAAAAAAAGACTGATGCACTGCAGCACAAATATTACATTAAAAAAGATCTGCAAAGCCGACAGGATTCTTCTTCAGAGTGAAACCCATTCTGTATGAATCTGTCCTGCAGCTACCGGAGTCTACCAGAGAATTAGAAGGGAGACAGCCCCGAGATCAAGAAGAATTAAAGCTGCTACAGTAGGATGTGCAAGTCTCCTGTGAAAGGAGGGTAATACAGGAGACAGTTAGAGAGAAATCAGGAGAAAAAAAATTGAAGTGACAAGAGGAAGCAGGAGGAAGAACTCAGGAATTGGAGCTGAGAAAGTTCCAGAGGCCAGCGGGGGACTAATGGGGAGGAACCGGTGTTATGGGGAAGGTTTTAATGAGCAGGGATGAGAAAAGGCAGAGATGAGGCTGACGAGGAGCAGTTGAGGGCCAACCAGGGAGCAGTCATACATTATAGACATGATATTTAATGTCTGAAAGGTGTTGATGGAGTCACCTCCTCATGAACAGCTTCATCAAAACTTCTGCTTTTCACAACGACCATCAGCCTTCAGAGCTAATCTGTCCTGTTATCGGTATTATCATCAAATTATTATCATTTTATCAGTCTGTATGTGTTGGTATCATTGACTAAGGTGTTAATTTTTCCCACAAGTTGCTTCAACAACTAAGTTTAATAGTTGGAGAACAATGAAGAATCTTATCTTAGAGACCAACATGATCTCAAACATTCTACACCTCTACAAACCATCAATTCTTATATTTATACATAAGCTTGGCATTGTTACCCCTCCCCCCTACACACACACACACACACACACACACATACTGGTTATCATTGGTTTTGGGGACCAAGTATGTGAACATCACTTATGGGGACCACCCTTTCTGGAGGTTCTGAGGGTTTGAAAAAAAAATAGCTACAACTGCCAATGTCCATTTAGCTTATACACACCTTGAACTTTGTGGATTGATCAAGGAAAGTGTAGTCCATGCTTACTGGGGACATTTGAGAAAAGTAGCAAACATGGTTGAAGGGGACCTAATTTGAATATAAATTGCATAATTTACACATTACTATGTGGCTTGTGGGGACATAATGAAATAATCCTCCAATTATTAAAACACACCTTTTCTCACAGTATGACAGGTTTCACTACAAAACGTTAAAGAGTATACATTCACTGCGGTCACATTTACTAATATTTAGCACAAAAAATGTCCTCAACTCTGTTCATTGGAAAGATCCCTAGTCTACCGGTGTTTTTTGGTTACACAGAAGAGTTTTTAATACGAAGCAATGACGCTAAAGCAAATAAAATAGCGTATAGTTTAGATAGGCTTAAGTAAAGGAGTATTTATACAAAAGAAATCAGGACGTCAAAGCCAAATTTTTGAAGTATGAATGACTTTTATAATCAACTCAGTGGGCCTTGCTTTTTAATATGCAACTGTAGTAAAAAAGATGACAGGGTCTGCCAGTCTTTGGAGCTTATACAAAAGAAATCAGAAAATTAAAGCTGTTCAAAAATCATCTTTGTCCTTTAGAATTAGCCCTCCTAACTCAGTGTGTCTTTAACCTTCTCACTTTGGATCTTAAACAACAAAGTGAGGTATGAACAATCCAAACACTTTACAAACTGCTTTGGCAATTAACATGTAATCATGCAAACAGAGAAAATGAATTCACCATAAATATAACACTAACAAACCCCCCCCCACACACACACACACACACACACACACACACACACACACACCACCCACCGGTTCAATTTTCATTGCCAGCAGCAATTGGATGCCAAAAATACCAAAAGGCAACTAGAGCAGTGGTTCCCAACCTTTTCCAACTCAGGGCCCACTTTTAAGTCTCAAATATTTTTCGCGGCCTACCTCTCGCCCCTTTAATATGGAAGTCATATGATGCCTCCTCTGGGCACTTTTTTAAATAGATAAAACTATTTAAAAACCCTTAACCCTTGAGATACCAAACCCATTGGGGGGAGCAAAATAACCCACCTACTTTTTAAAAATTATTATTTTTATTATTATGATTATACACCATGTATTTAAACTTCTGAAATCCTCTGAATTTTGCCTGAACCCATAAGGAAGCAGGACTTCACTTTTTGGAGAAAAATGAGACCACAGTGAGAAAAAAAATGTGACCGCAGCAAAAAACAAAAAAGGCTTGGTATCTCTAGAATGAAAATCCTTTGAATCGTGACTGAGTTTCAACATTTAAAGCAGTATTCTTTATCATTTGTTTTTATGTTATCACAGCCCCCCAACACACACAAAAATCTCACTTTTTTGGAAAATATTTGGCGGCCCACTTGCAACATCTTCGCGGCCCACCAGGGGGCCACGGCCCACAGGTTGTAACTCACTGAACTAGAGTTGACCCCTAAAACCCTGGACTTTGTTATTGTCCATCTATACAACAGAAATAAACCAATTTACTGTTCAGAGTTCTTGGCAGCCCAGTTTGCCATTCCCATTCCCACCATCTGGGGTTCAGTTATTCAGAAGATGTAAAGGTCTTGCTTAATTGGATATAAAGAAGGCTAGAGTTAACTTGACTAACTGGGGTATAGGTATTATACACTATAAAATCCAATTAGTTATCATTAGTTTAAAAAGCATCCAAAAAGGTAAAGAGAACTTGGTCCACAGTATGGACCAAATAAACTTCTCTCTGGTCATTACTTTGGCGGGAAACGGCAGAGACACAAGCATGATTCTGCCTCCAATGGTCCTGGAGGCTTGGCAGTGACACCAGGGACATGGAAAAGAGGAGACCAAAGAACGTATGCAGGTCTTCCATGATGATGTCAGACCATTTGTATTTCTTCCCCATTTCTTTTGATTTTGCTTCGTTCTTGTTTTTGCATATGATTTTCACTGTGTCAGTGTCAAAAAACAACAGAAAAGGTCTTTTGGTGTATGGGGGCAAATGGTCTCTAACTGGGCTCCTGGGGTTCTGCGTGGCTGGAACCTACTAACTTCTGGGGCAGCGTCTCCATCCTCCTCCATCTTCCATGGCTCAGAGCATGAGCGGGGCTTAGGGCTGAGGCGGGACCATGGGCGGGACTCTGCTGCACTAGCGAGTGGAGATCTGGAGCGGGTGGGCGTGATACTCTGTCCGATTCTCCTCACAGACTCCCAACTGAAACAATGTCCTCCCACGTGACTGGCATTCTCCTCCCTCTCCTCATCCAAAACGAAAGATGGATCATCCTCCTCACCATCATCAGAGTCTTCACTCTCTCCCTCGGACTCCGGTTCTGCCTCCCCCTCAGCCTCATCCAGCTCAAAAAAGAGCTTCAGTGCACGCTCCACATCCATAAAACGCTTCATCACGACACATTCAACGGGAAAAACTACACAAAACACTGATCAGGCTAAACACTCGAAACACACTACGCTTTCAATCACTATCAATCAAACAAAAGGCAGTTAATGACACAAATCTTTTTCCATTTCGTTCGCTTTTTCTCTCCCACTTGTCAGTCCAAATCTTCACCTCTCTCATAGCAACCATTTAAATTTTGGTGATTGGCTAGTGTTGCAAACTTTCAACCTATAGGAAAGTTGAGTCATCTTTTTTTTTTTTTTTTTTACTGCTGTGTTCTTTCAACAGCGCTCGCCAGAGCTCGCCACAGAATCACTCCTTTATACTGCTTCATCCCGTGCCAAACGCCACAACACCCAGAAAAAAAATCAGGGCGTTTATTACTCATCATTTATTTGTATTTCCTTTGTCCATCAACACAATTCAAATAAATGGCAAATCGTTTTATATCTAAACTTTCAACACAAGTGAAAACTTTTATTCTGTGAGGCTGTGTTTTTCTGCTACGTCATCTTTAACTTGTCGTGTCATTTTGACGTGGGAACACCTCCATTGCCCCTGGAGAGTTAAGAAATGATTGCAAAATCATTACTCAGGTTGACCATGAGTGAGGAGGGCACACAGTGGACATGAGATCCTGCTGTACATGGATATTTACATAGGTGACACAGGCTTTCTTTGCCCTGGTATAGACTGGCTGTCTACGCTCATCTGTCTATGACATAGACTGAATGTCCAATACCAATAAATAATATTTTCTCCTGTAGAACTCTTGATGAAAATTCCCGTGCATGTTTTGCATTAACCTTTAATTTGACCAGGCATCACTATTTGCCCACCTGAGCTTCCCTTCATGTTCTAAATGTTGAATTGAGCTGTTATTCATGCTTCACTGAACATAGACAGCCAGTCAACACCACGAAGCGAAGACAGCTTGTGACACCTATGTGAGTCACCCATGTACAGCAGGATCTCATGTTCACTGTGTGCCTTCCTCACTCACAGTTACAAGGTTTAATAAGAAATGAAGTTCTTTCTTCTTCTTCTACCTCTTTAAATGCATAATGGTTGTGAGACTGAGAGGGCAACTTATTTTTGCGAGTGAGTTTAACTTCATATAAAGTGATCTTCACTTAAAATGCTGAATATTTTTGCGTTTTTCACCATGCAAGTGACTGTTAACTGGTGCTACAATTAGCATATTCATTTTTGAGTGGTCGCAAATTTAAAACCAGATAAGATGATAGACCAATTGTTCTTTTATCTGGGTAGTAAGGCTTTCATGTTGCATTTTCAATATGTCCCAGAGTCCTGTTTCCTTCTACTAATGTGTTTGCAGAAATCCAGTATAAAGAGTGAACAAGAAAAATATTACAATACAGATCACAGCTGTTCCCATTGATTCCTGCATTCAATACATGTCATTGTGATTTTTCATATTTGAACCCTTGAGGGATGAGTGTCAAATTTTCATTTTTATGGTTCATTGCACATTCAGCAGTTTTTCAGATAGTATGGACAAAAGTCGTTATGTCTCCTTTACCAGGGGATATAAAGGATTTTTGTATTTATGTGTATCAAAAGCTGATATGCAAAAAATGACTAAGCAGCATGTAAACTGCAATGATATGCTCTGGTAGGTCAAAAAGGGTAAATGACAGAGAATGGTGAACCTTGAAGCAGTCGCTACATCATTTACATGTGTTATTCTCTGAACAGTCTAAATTAATAGGACTGGATTATAAAATTATCACAGAAGCACCAAAAATAAAGATCACAGCTTTCACAAAAAAACATTGAAATCATGCCATGTTTTTTTTTGCTTGATTTTTATATTGATATTTTCTGTCCTTGATCATACTTAACTGGGTTTTTCTTTTTTTTTTTTTGGGGGGGGGGGCAACCATCAAAAAAAGAAAAAAGTCATAGATACTAAATTTTTTTGGATAAGAAAAATATTTTCTGTCCTTGATCTTTTTTTTTTTCTTTTTTTGTGAAAAAACTATGTATGAGGGGTTTTTAGTACATAAAACTTAATGCACTCACTTGCTATATTTTGGAGTGAAAAGCACTAAATACCACATCGCAGCACCTGTATTTTATGAAGCAGCCTGCTGTTTCTGGATTGTTCCCCTTGATGGATCCACTAAAAGGGGTGAAGAGCTAATAACAGTCCGGGACCACAACACCTGCTGTTTATAACTTGTAGAAAGTTTGGGGACCATTGTATCCTGAACTGCCAGAGCCTTCAGTTCAGCCTCCATGTTTAAAATGTGCCCAGACTGACGGCAGAAGGCAGAGACATCACAACAAGTCATTTATATACATGAGGTTCACTGCAGGACTGTCTCTGGAAACTGGAGCCTCTCAGCACAACTTAAACTTCTTTTTCCCACAACAAATCTAGAGACAATCGACCACTGTCGATACATCTTAACATGGATTATAAAATGGTAAAAGGACTTTAATCTAGAAAGTTTATAAATGAATAGGATAAAATGTGATGGAAAAAAATTACATATAAGACTCTGAATATGTTGCTGTATAACATAATGTACAACCAAGCCCCAATATTATAACAGAATAACACATTTGCTTTTAGAATAAGCAGCCACCCCTGGGTCAGCCTCCCCCATAGGAGGAGGACTCACTCTGTGAGATATCACCTCGGGAGTGTGTGGAGGACAGAAACATGTCTCACTGAACTGAAATGATTGTGGCCACAAGGCTAATAAGAAAAATAATAAACCACCCCCCCACACACTAAACTCACAAGCTTAACTTCTAACCAATATGTATGTATGTATGTATGTATGTATGTATGTATGTATGTATGTGTATGTATATATATATATATATATATATATATATATATATATATATATATATATATATATATATATATATATATATATATATATATATATATATATGGGCAAAAAAGAAGGTCATGGTTGAAAGTACATTCATCTTTTGATATACAGTTGTGCCTAAACGTTTACACCCCCTCCAGCAGAATTTTCTGATTGTTTGTCCTTTTCTCAGAAAATATTAATGATAACACAAAAACCTTTCTGTCACTCATGGTTAGAGGTTGAATGAAGACATTTATTAACAAACAACCGTGTTTACTCTTTTTAAATCATAATCACAACAGAAACTTCAAAAATGACCCTGTTCATTTCTTTATACACACACACTGATTACAAGCAAATAGATCACAGGTGAGGATGGTTACCTTTAGTAGACATTCAAACACATTTGTGTTCACTTTTGTGCATTTATCAGGACAAAACCACCAGAGTTGTGTAAACTTCTTAACAGGGTCATTTTTGAAGTTTCTGTTGTCATTATGATTTAAAAAGAGTAAACCTTTTGGTAACAGTTTAGATTAGGGGACATATATTCATTAATTTGTAGTCAGTAAGTAATAATTAGGAGTTAATATATGGAAAAGTCTGAATTCATGGTGAAATAGAGGTAGAATAAGGGGTGAATGCATGCTTAATAAATACTAATTAGGGGCTAGTAAGCTACTTATATGCATGTTAATAAGCACCTAGTTAATAGTGAATATGTGTTCCCTAATCTAAAGTGTTACCAACTTTTTTTTTTCTTCCAATAAATGTCGTCACCCAACCACTTACCAAGAGTGAAAGAAAAGATTCTGTGTTTTCGTTCATATTTTCTGAGAAAAGGCCAAAAAATCAGAAATTCTGCTGGGGGGTGTAAACTTTTGGGCACAACTGTACATTGACTGAAAACTAGCAGCTGCACTGACCATGTCTAAAATCGTCCCTGAATGTTTGAGTGTGGCTCTGTTTCTAACGAAACTTTGTTCATGTGATACTTTTTAAAGCCACAGTTTACAATAAATAATGACCAAAGTTTAGCTCAGACAGAGCCATCTCTGTTTCATTCTGCATGGCTCCAGGTGTCTTTTCATCTGACATCTCTCTGCTGCTCTGTATGTACTTCTTCAGACTGTAGTGTTCTACCCACGTTATATTTACATAGGTGACCTTGTTACAGATAAGAGCCAAGAGCAAGAGAAAACAAAACCAAGCACAATCCACCTACGCAGGGATTCAGCTTTAAATATCTGTTTGTCATAAGAGTTAACAGACTTCAAACATAAAGTTAAATGTTTAGTTCAGAGCTGCTGCTTGATTGGCAGTTCCTGCAGCAGCTCTTTTCATTCCTCTTTTCCCTCCTTTTTTAACTTCCTTTTTTGTGGGTGTCTTTGTATTTTGAGCCTGTCATTACTTTCCGTGTCTAATTTATTGGCCATGGACACCACACTGGTTGTTTGCATTTGTGTTTTTGCCGTTTTCATTCCTATGTTTTTCACAGGATTCTATCTATAACCATCGTTGCTTCATTTACACACAAGATCGACTGTTAGCAGCTGTAGCATGTCAGTGCTAGGCCCGATGTTCCCCACTAGACAAGGGGAAGGAGACAAGGATGACGTGTCCTTTCATCCATCATAGTGGGGCATGTAAGAGCCATTTCCAATGAGAAAGACAAGCTTGTGATGTTGACCCAGCACCAGAGGGAATACCAGTAAAGTAGAGTCATGGGGTCCGTTTCACGAAGCAGGTTTAAGAATCTGTGAGTTAAACCCTGAACTCTGAGTTGATCTCCTCTGAGATAGAAAACTCTGAATGTTCGGTTCCAGAACAGCGGATTTGAGTTTGTTTGATCAACTCGGAGTAGTTTCACCTGGAGTTAAGCGCGTGCACCACCGCTGTAAAAAGACAGCATTAGTGGAGCCCCGATTCGACGAGTCACCATGGCAACAGGGAAGCGGAGGGCGGCGTTTTTTTTAACCCCGCGAGAACTGGAAATCTTAATGCGCTCATACAGCGAATTTTACCATGATTTTAGGAAAAAAGTGCAACACCACAGCAGCTGCAAAATAGAGGGAGACGGTGTGAGAGAACATCGCTGCTCTGGTCAATACGTAAGTTTAAATGTAGTCCAACAATCACAGTAATATTACAGGGAAAACTGCTGAATGTAGTTCATTCATTTATTTAGTTTAGATGCAATCCTGCGGGGGAGAAGCGCACTCAGCTGAAACTTAAGATGAAATATAAGAACATTGTTCAAACAGGTGAGACCTCCACATAATCTCACGGTTTTACTTCATTTTGATCACGTTTTACATTGTAAAATAAATATTACGTGGCTTTTTGACTGTGCAGTTGTTTTATCTCCATCATAATGCTGTTTACACACACAAAAATGTCTTCTCAACCTGCAAACAGTTGCCTTGCATCTCCGATATTATTATTAAAAAAAACAAAACAAAAAAAAAAAAAAACTGCCATTTACAAAAAATTGGAGCACAATTCACAACATCTGCTGGGATGTGAGAGACTACAGCTGGTAATGTTGCAAATGTAAAGACGGATTATTGTGTCTGTAAATCACGGACTGTGATGTGAAACGGTAACGTTTAAAAAAGAAAGAGAATTGTCGGGAAATGTCAGAACATCCATGCGCGCTCTGATGATAATCGCCCGAAAAATATTAAAAATATTCATTTTAATAATGCTGCAACTTCATCAACGAGTTCATTGTCAAAAGGACATGCTACGTTTGTGAAAAAAGTCGACTTGTATGTTTCTTAAATAACAGACGGCAGAACCACGTTACGACAAAACTCGCCGCTGACTGAAATAATGAGGAAATCAAACATGGTGTGTGGTTGAAAGAGGGCGGAGACAGAGAGAAACTCCAGGTTCATTGACAAAAACCTGGTCCCGACCAGGTTAGTTTCACAGCGTCTGTTACTGCAGTAACTGACCGAGAGCTGAAGTTACCTCTCTTTGAGAAACAGGTTAGAGTTTCCCCTCTTTCTCTGTTTGA
Organism: Thalassoma bifasciatum; assembly: GCA_008086565.1. Classification (NCBI taxonomy): domain Eukaryota; kingdom Metazoa; phylum Chordata; class Actinopteri; order Labriformes; family Labridae; genus Thalassoma; species Thalassoma bifasciatum. The sequence goes on from RPOG01000342.1 coordinate 307,343, forward strand.
GTTACCTCGATTTGTGAAACGGAAAATTCAGAGTTTCCCTCATTTCAGGGTTAATAGACTCAGAGTTTTCACTAAACCTGCTTTGTGAAACGGACCCCTGGTATTCACACTCAAGGGTAACAGAGCCAACACTGGACACGACGCCACATGAAGGATTTCCCCTTCTATAGGCAGACCGAATATAGGAGCAGTAGACTGAACAGACTGGTAAAGAGGTCACGTTCAGTCCTGGACCCTGTGAAGATGGAGGCTGACAAGAGAATTATGGCCTAGTTGTCATCAGATTTTTTCTGATGGACAATTTGCACTGTTCTATTCAAGAGAGTCTCTACTTTACTGTTGAGCAGGAGCAGAAAACAGAGTTAAGTAAGCTAAAGCTATTTGACTCTCCTGTTGTAATTAAACCATTGACTTTATAAAACACGGACTAAAGGCTTTTGCACACTGAGTTTGTAATTTTCTGAAGTGGTTTTTCTTATCCATGACCCGAAAAGAACATCACACACAGGCACCTTGCGCACTGAATCCGATGCGTTTATTTTCCTATTTATTGCGAAATTTCCCAGTATGAGAGAAATGGAATCATCATCATGCTGTGAAGATGATCCTGTGATTCTTTTATGACGTGAGAAAAAAAAAAACAAAGTCACTGGGTCCATCTGCCTCATGATCCACCTCTGTAAACGTTAAAGGAGCAAGAAAGTTTGACCTGCAGGTGAAGGAGCTGAGGAACTAGCCTGAAGCTTCAGGTGTTTTTCAGGATGTTACAGGATGAGTTTGATTCACTTGGCACCACATTTTAAAAAGAAAAACACACATTTCTGCAAAGTGAATGCTCATAAGCTCTCACTGACATAGGCACACACACACACACACAAACACACATATGCACACAGCCATGCCCACACCCACCCACACACAAATCTTTACACATCATCTGATCGTAACAAAATGGAAATCACAGAAAATGTGTTAGGCATGACATAATGTATTATTTTCTTTCATGTTACTGACTGAAGAAAGATCAGAGATGTAAAGAAAGCACTATTCAACTTTCTGAGAGACAAAAATGATGAGCTTAATCTGAAGGTGGGGACATGATGTTACACACTCTTGTACAGTAGGTGGCAGTATGCACCTGAACGTTGATTGCGATCTACCATTAAATGACAGAAGAAGAGAAGTCTGAAAACAACTTTTCTTTGGAAAACACCAGCCTGGTAGTATTTGGACATTTAGAGTTCTCTGTGTTGTTCTTAAAGAGTAATTGTAACATTTTTCTGTAATGAAAGTTGAAATTCTGTTTCAAAACCGAAGTTATATTGTTAAAAAGGCTCCTAGGTTTTATTGTGTTTCTGGCCCTTTAAGATGTATTCACTTTGATGAAGCATTTTACGTGCATTCCAGCCATTGACTGTATACAGAATGGACAGCGTGGCTCCGCCTGTCACCGTTCTACGTTTTTGAAGCCAAAAAAACCCTGTTTCTGTAGCCACCATTGTGCAGCCAGAGTCTGCGCAATAGAGAATTTCCGGTGGAGCCAAGTAAAAAAGAGAAATACAAGTATTTATCTCCTCTTCTTCAGAAGGTTTAGTCTCCTTTTGGCTCTTTCCCAAAGTTTCTTATATCCCCGGTAAAAACTACTTACGAACGGCAGCTGTCAACTATCGTAAAACAAAACTTATATCGCGGTTTTTAACGTCCAATAACTAATGAAAAACTAACTTCTCAGAAAAAAAACACCTGAACACCATGCAGCCAAATGACATCATCATACTACCTTAGCGTAAGGATGAGAGAAACGTTTCTACGAGGTATTGCAATTTTTAAAAGTTTCCCCGGCTCATATCCTGAATGCATGGGGAGGCGGGGCTTATGACCTATACTGCAGCCAGACACCAGGGGGCGGGGCATCTGCTGGAGGCTTCAGTTTGAGCCGAACATCGTTACGTCCACTCATTATACAGTCTATGATTCCAGCCTGCAGATGCAGTTATCTCCATGTGAAGCGAGTGAGAGTTGTGCGTTAGCAATATCCACTTACCTGCATTGTTTTAAGTTCCAGTTTCCTTCCAGATCTTAAGTTCAGAGAAACTGATCAAAAAGTGAGTATTCCAGTGTATTTCTGTGTTCCTGTTGAGAAGCATGAAGCTAAACAGTTAGCCGCGATTCACGTATCCACATGCTCCAGCTAATGTCTCGTTGCTAATAGTGCCGATGAGGCTGTTATGTGTGTGTGCTTGTCTGTGTGAGGCGATGTGATGATTTACGTATCCAAGGATGTCGCTGTTTTATTGTAGTAGGCTGATTTCGAGATTTGGATTTACTATTCTGGAGGAATGAGATCGTATTTAGCCTCTGTTATTACCAGTTGCACTGATGGAGAGTTAAGAAAGCAGTTTATGCTTTTATTTGCCTTGAATGTTAGCTGGTATATATTTGCCTTTCTCTCTGTATAATTTAAGTACATAAGAGAATTTTCTTTTATTGTTGCAGACTATATAAATATATTTCTGAATGAAAGCTCCTTGAACCACTTATTCAGCTGCTGTTACATGGAAATAAACAGCTGGATTGTTGTCCAGTTACAAAGGAAGATTCAGTCTCATCATAGCATGGAAGCTTTCAGCCAATACCAGCAGGTAGTGGATGAACTGGTCACAACTTTTACAAGCAAATCACTGGCACTCAACATCACTAAGACCAAGGAGCTGTGTTGTACGGGCAGGGATAGTGCAGCAACTACACCTCAGCTCCGTAAACCTGTGATTTTACAGGGAGAGCAGGTTGAACAGGTGGAATGCTTCAAGTATCTTGGGACACAGATGGACTCTCATCTGTCATTTCTAAAACACTCGGACTCAATTTACAGCACGGCACTCCAGCGCCTCCACCTACTCCGAAGACTGAAAACCTTCAACGTCGAAAGGAAGATCCTAATCATAGTTTACCGGTCATTGATAGAATCCATTCTCACCTTCAACATCACATCCTGGTACAACCTTCTCTCCAATAAACAAAAAACAAAACTTTCACGATTCACAGCTCAAGGCAGCAAGATAACCGGTTCAGCCCAAACTCCACTATCCCATCTGTATGAACGCTCTGTGATCAGAAAAGCCACCCTGATCACAGAGGACCGGTCCCATCCCCTCCATCAGTCCTTCAGTCTCCTCCCATCAGGCAGGAGATACAAAGTCCCACTGGCCAGGAAAGCAGTGTATAAAAAATCATTCATCCCAACTGCAATCACAGCCCTCAACAGCAAAGGTTTTCCCATAACCCAGTAGTATGTGTATCTTTTATTTATTTATTTTTTTACTATGTGTATTTTTTACTCAGGTCTTTTAAAGTTCTTGTTATGTATGTGTGTACAAGTGTGATGGTGAATGTGTGAATGTGTGTCTTTGATGCAACTGAGGCCCGTCAAAAGATAAATTTCTGTCACCTTCTTTGTGTCAGACAATAAACTTCTATTCATTCATTCATTCATCATTCCTGTGCCCTAACCAGCACACCATCCTGTTTGGTGTTTAAAAATAAAGAGCCACAGAATTCCCAGTCCCTCACAAACATATATCGATGTACGTTAACTGCTGGCATGTCAATGGGATTCCCCATATCTTGCCAACATCCGGCTTGCACTATGTATAATATGCCATTTTTGGTACAATAGTAGATGTATATAACATGTTAAGTGTTTTGAATATGAATCTTTTGTGAAAGAGTAATGTACGTTTCTTTGTGCGTTCAGTATCTTAAATAAAACTTAAAGCAGAAAATTGTGAATCAGAGTTTTCTTAGGAAACTGTTCTTTAGCTGCTGAGCTAAGCTAACAGGGGCAGAGCAGAGGACGTAAGGTCCACTCGCTGCGGCGTAAAGAACCGATAAGAGGAACCGTTAAGCACGAACACTCACGATATCAATTGATTGAACTATTTCTTATCAATTCCTAACAGGAACCTGTTCTGGATACCCATCCCTAGCAGAAATACAGAGGAAATAAACGCAGTCCGTATTCGTATTTAACGTTGAGCATGAATGAGCCTTAAGAAGCCTGAAGCACAATCACAAAGTGTGTCCGTCCCCAATACTTTCAGCTTCTGCGTATTGGATCTCAATAAACATTATCATCCCAGTTGAAGCCTCTCATTTCAGGTTGTTGGTTCATAAAATCTCTTTTCATTAACAGCAGAACAAGATGTGCAGAAGAAGCCTGATGGATCGGAGGTCAACCATCCCTCCAACACAGACTGTTTCATTAATGTACGCACTGGTAAACTAACTGCAGCGCTACAACAAGCATTACCACAAATCTGTGCAATTACCATTTCAGAGGCTTAAACAAGGGGGCCATCAGCAGAGAGCGCTTGATTAATGCTCTGCCCTCAGGTGTGGCGTGCTGCAGTGAACACAGACTTTGGTGAAACTCATTGGGAGGCAGCTAACACAGCCACTAATCACCCCCTGAACTGCAGTGTGTGTGTGTGTGCGCACGTGTGTGTGAGAGAGCGCTCACTCCGATGTGCTTTGCAACAAGTAGACATCCAATATTAATTGCGTCCCCGAGAAGAAGTGTGAGCTAAGCCGCAGGCTGGTGGACTTAAAGCACAATTAATGTGATCCACAGTAGCAGGTCCTGGCCCAGGTTCCTTTTTCTCTCAATCAGCCGACCGACACTTTATCTGTCCCGTGTCTACTAATCTAATCAGCTGGGTGATTGCTCTTTCTCCCTGTTCGGCTCCACTGAGTGATATTTAAAAAGAGACCTGTGGTGCTGGACGAATCAAGCTCTGCATTCATTAAAGAGCCTCATCATTGTGTTGATATGCAGCATATATGCCGATAACGTTTGTCCCAACAGCCTGTCATAAAACACACGAAGTATGTGTGTGTTATGGGAGGAGTGTCTGAGCATGGAGTGAAAAGGCATGTGCTTAACAATACCAAAATGTATTGGTTTTTAATGCCTCATTGGTCTCAGTGGCACTCAGCGACCTCATCGCTTTGAAATTGCAGCTGATGAAAAGGGAGAAATATCATTTGGCTTGAAATAGGCATGCTGCATTTCACAGACAATTAGCTGTGAAGCCACCAAACTGGACTTTCTCCAGTTTCACAGCATGAGTCAAAGAGTCACACGGACCATGTTTGGCTAGAACAAATTAAATCCTCATGTAGCCATGCAACTGTGAAATTAATACTAAAAAGACCCTCTTGAAAAGTCTATTAAAGTGTCCGCAGCCATACTTCAGAGTCCACTCTGAGAGGAGAGGGATGATGGGACTTCTGTTCAGCTACCAGCTGCTTTAGTAAGTGAATACTTGCTTTTCTGTTTGCTGTGAAATCGAAACATGACCCCAAAACCAACAAAGATTACAAACAAGAGATGATTATTTACGGTCAATTTGATTCAAAATGCGAACTTTTTTTTTGCCGTGCCACATAGCGATCTTTTTCTCCCAAATGTAAATACCTTTTCTACATTTTCCTGTAAATTGAGATCAAATGTTTTAATAATGTAATGTTTTTTGACATATATTATTTGACTCTAGGCAAACATCATTAGCTGTAATGTCTGCCAGGTTGCTTGATTTTACACATCCATTTTTCATGTTTGTCTGTTCTGTTTTGACTTCACTAACCCTTGTCCAGTGTTGCCAACTCCTACGTAAGGAGAGTAGCTATTGGCTGCCCTAAAAGATGCTAGAAGTTGCTAAATGACATCATCACCCAATTTGCATTATTGGGTATTGGCATGTAATTGTAAGGAACGCTGTAGGAGTGAGGAATAACTTGGTTGAAGAGACAAAAATGAGTAAAGATAAAATCCCAAATATGTTTAGAAATACAAATTAGCTGTCTTATGTTGCATCTTTATTTTTTTTTTTTAATTTGACATTGAAATAGGTTGAAATGTTGTTTAGAATCCAAACGGGGTCCCCTGATGTGTCTAGTAATAGATTTTTAAAAATACTGATAGAAATATTCAGTAGTTTTTTTTGTTTTGTTTTGTTAAATTAAAACAGCACTCTGAACAGCTGCATTGTATATTTTGGTGTGTATATAGCATTTTATGATGAAGTATTTAAGTACTTTTAACATTTTGTTATATGTCTTCCGATGTTTTATTATTAAGTATTTAAGCACATCATTAATAAGTATTTTATTAGTCCTAGTATTTTAGTATCCAAGCAATTTGTTGTGCATTTTACATTGCAAAACTGAACTTTGGGCCGTTTGTTTCTCATCTTTGTCTACAGTTCTTCACATTGTTAACTGCGCTATGTGCTTTTACACATTTTTGTGAATTTGAAAGTTCACATAGAATTAAATCTATATCCTGATCAGGAAAAAATACAATTGTCACTTTGTGCACGAACTCTGGCTACTCTGTATTTACATCACAGTATACCACTAAAATAAACACTAAAGTAGAAATAATAATAATAATTTACAAAACCAACAATAAAATTGTCTCTGGGGTCCCCAAAAATTTGTGATGTCAAAATGGGGTCTTAGCCAAAAAAGGTTGGGAACTGCTGGTAGACCACGTGACAAACTCAAAGGACTGGGAATTTCCATAATTGTGTTTTTTTGTTTTGTTTTTTTCTTTTTAATTATGTCCACAAAGGGATGGAGTGCTTGTGTCCCCTTTCATTTACCAGAATAAACTTTAAATAACTGGCTGTTATCATTTTGTTGATTGTTTGCATAGGACAGCAAAATTGTTGGTTTGTAAATGTTGTGTATTCATATACATACACACATTTCACTTTTGAGATATAAAAATTTAAATGTGAATTACAGTTAAACTCATTGAATTTTGAGCTGGGTGACAGTGTGGGGGCATTACAAAAGCTTGTCTATAAAAATAAGGCTTGTAAACTTGTGTACTGAGCTACTGAGCAACTGAGGCTTGTACATGGCAGAAGTGCTCTCTTTGGATGAGAGATCAGCAAAGATTATGAGAAGAGATGACAGAGAAACAATGGCAGGCAAATCACACATCTGTGGAAACAAATCTCTTTAAAATTTACATGAACTGAGAGACAAGAAAGGAGACCCACCTGCCATCCCACCCAAAACCCACAGACTTGATTGTGTTCATTTTTAAAGCAGTGCTCTCTTTGGATGAGAGATCAGCAAAGATCATGAGAAGAGACGACAGAGAGACAATGGCAGGTGTTGCTAGTCAGAAAGGTTCAGGCAAGTAATGCTTGAATACAGTATGTGTTGTGATTGTGAAAAAAGACAACAGGGATCGTGGGTAGGAACAAAAGATGGAGCTTCAGAAATGAGGACTCGAAAGTAATCAAAGCTTTTTTTTTTTCTTTCTGCAGTTTGGGAGTGGAAGCCAGTGGATGCTACATGTTGTCTCTTTGCGAACCTCGGGTGTCTTTTTCCCGCGCGTCATGTTTGTGTGGAAAGCATAACCCAGCTTTTAGACAGCTTGGTGGGGTCTGAGAGAGGAAAGTAAACAAACAAAAGTGAATCAGCCTTTAAATGGGAAATGATTGGTTTGAGTTCAGCGAATCTTCACTGTGGTAAATGTGAATATAAATGTTGAACTCTTTCTTTCCAAACTCAGCAGATTGAAGAAAACTGAGAATTGAGCTTATGTTTCAATCCAACACTGACAGTTTTCCTCTTCCAGAGAGAAGCTGGAGTTTCTCTCTGAGCTACTTTCTCTGTCCTCAAACTTACTTTCTGTAACACTGAAGGGAAAATCCTGTCACATCCAGCAGAAATACTATCCTTATGGATTTGCATTGTTTGTTGCAGGGACATCAGTGTTTCTTTTGTTAATCGTTGACAGCAGACCACCGCGCCTGCTACTGCCTGCCTCCTGAAACACCCGGGGACACATTCACAAAAAAATTGATCTTTCCTCACGGAGCACTTACCCAGCCTCTGTGTTGGTACAGTGCAGAGGGCTTAAAGTCATGATCCTGGCCCCAGAAGGGGAAGGAGAAGGCAGAGTGGAGAAGAGGCAGGTGAGGCTTCAAGTCTGCCTGGCTTTTCCTGAGAACTGTCACAATGTCAGATAGTGTTATTTGATATTAACTTCTCCTGTTAAAATTTTTAGATCTGTTTCTTTGAAGTGTTCTTTTCTTCACTAAACCTCTAACATCCATTTCTCTGTGTTTTTCTTCAGTTTAAAGTGGCCAGATGGCCCAGTGGATAGGTCCCGCACTATGAGGTTCAGGTGGTCCGGATTCAAATCCAACCTGCAGCCTGTTTCCCACGTCACTCCCGACTCTTTCCCCCTTTCCCTTATCTATCCACTGTCCTCCTCCTGTCCAATAGAGGCACAAAAGCCAAAAAGAAAAGTGTTTTTTCTCTCACATAATACGCAATAAATTGGAAATAACACCAGATAAAGTTCTAAGTATTACAGAAAAAATGGGCCTAAACACTTACATGACATTTTTTTTTACCGTTTTATGGTCAAGATAAGCAAAATAGTCCAGGCAGTTGTCTTAGGGCTCAGGTCCTAAAGGGTCAATTTTCCCAAAGGATCTAACCACAAAGCTAAACAGTTTTGTACATGATGGTTGGTGAGGAAGGTGTGTAAGATGAGTCTTCTCCTCCAGCTGTTGAAGAGAGAAGTGTCCATTGATGAGAATTGAAATGAAGGATAGAGTAACAAAACTACTGCACAATTACCATCTCACACCTGCTTGATAGACCCTGTGTAGTTACAGGTTTGCACACAAACACACACACACACACACAGGTACGGAACAATCTCACTTCAAGCTGCAACATTTTGTAACATCGGTAGGTGAGAAGAGGAAGAAAAATCAGCAAAGATATCAAGATATCAACCTGAAAAGATGCATAATGAATCACTCTGCAGAGCGCCTCAGACGATAGTGTCTGTTTGCTGTGAGGGGATTTCATTTCTAATCCATTTAATACCTCTGAGAGGATATTGTTTCCCCGCAACTGAAAATCTTCTATGGCTGTAAAATCAGCGTCTTGGAAAGTGATGAAAAAATCCTTGAAGTCTCTATAAAGACTTTTTTACAGAACTCAGTGTCACATGCTTTAAAAGGTTCCTGAGCTGTAAATACTCCCGAAAACTGTGTTTCCATGAAGCCAGAACTTCTCTGTTCTGTCTTTAAAAATCTCTCCCACTGAGGATTACCATTAAGCCTTGATATAAAAATAAATACCGTCGTCAAAATCACCCGAGATGATTCATTCACAAAGTTCAGAAACGCTCAGAAATCTTAAAGCAGAGAAGTTTGTTCTCTTTGGAGACATTTTAGTTCATCAGTGGCAAACCTGAGCCAAAGTGATTAGCGTTAAGAGGAGATTTGTTGGCAGTCTTTCCTCAAGCGTCTGCCAGATGATGTCTAAATTTGTACATGGGAAATAAAAGTTCAGTACAAGATTGAATGAAAAGACCCTGAAGTATCTGAACACAGAAACATGACAGGGACAGAGTCACATGCTTGATTCATAAAATGATTTAATGAATAAATAAAAAAATATATATATAATTTTTCTAATAACTCTGAGACTTCACACACCTCTGATGCCAGTCTGCCCCCGGCTGCCTGTGGGAGAGAAATGATGTAATATTTGTTCACTTACATGTTTTCCTTTGAATATTGAAGACAGAAATCCAACATACTGAAAACCCGCAGCCTGTCTACATTCATTTCTGTGATGGAAGCGCTGGATGTGATTTTTTTTTTTTTTAAATCTCTTCTCTGGTTGTCTTATTTATTCAAATTATATTGACAGTCTGTCTTACACAATAAATCCACATTTTACGTCTTATTTGAGTTGGATTTTTTTTTTCTGGAAGACATTTCTCGATGACAGATGATCCCTTATTATTTGTAAAGAAATTCACTTTGTCTCATCATTAAAGCTGGGGTATGCAGGATTTTTCTAAAAAATAAATGTCAACTTTTACAGGAAAAATCCCTCTCAATGGTCATCTGTGGACCTCTATACCTGCGTGTCAGTGTCTGTGTGTCTCACCCCCTTGTAGACCCCCTCCCTTGCCTGTCTTGTTGATGTTTTGGTTGACTTGAGTGGAGAGTAGGAGTTGTTATGAGTGGTGACCAGCCAATCACAGCGTGCCCGGTGCACAAGTTACTTCGTGTTGATGATAGTGGATGGAAGCAGCTATACAGCAATGATGGAGGCTGTAAAAGGGAGAAAAACTGATACAATATTTGCAGGAAACCTCATTTAATAGCAGGAAGTCAGGTGTACGGCTCTGGAGTTTATCCCACAAGATGTTGCAGGTGCTCGCAGGGCTGTTTTTATTTCTTATTTTTATTTTCTTATATACAGTTTATGAAAAGCTATGATTGTTAGCCATGGTATGAGTTACAATCAGAGGCAGTGAGCATGCTCGGTCATTAGCACTGAGCCACAGAGGGGGAGACTAGTTTAGATGTTGTATGTGAACAGATAAACAGAGCTTACCGAAATTTTCTGCATTCTCTGATTTTAATTTTGTTTTCCAACAAAACCTACAAAGTGAGGATTCCCTCACGCCCAGGACCAGTTGTGATTGGTGGTGTGAGCAATAGGAGGACTCATATCTAGCTGACTGTGAAAGCCAAGTTAGTCAACAACCAGTGCTTTTCAGACCAATGTTGTTTTTTGAATTGGGCTTTTGCACTTTTTTTTTTTTTTTTTTGATAGACCAGCTTTTCTAATGGGTGTGTTTGGTATCCACTGTTTCCAAAGCCAACCTCAAATGGACACTTGAGGAACTTCAGTTTTGAACATTTCTGCATCTGCTTTATTTCTTAAAGCCAGAGTTTACAGCTTTTGTGCAGCACCTTAATTTGACTTAAACATAGTTGATTATTACACTGCCTGGCCAAAAAAAAGTCGCCACCAAAAAAAAAGGTCATACACTCTAATATTTCGTTGGACCGCCTTTAGCTTTGATTACGCATTCGCTGTGGCATTGTTTCGATAAGCTTCTGCAATGTCACAAGATTTATTTCCATCCAGTGTTGCACTAATTTTTCACCAAGATCTTGCATTGATGATGGGAGAGTCTGACCGCTGCGCTAAGCCTTCTCCAGCACATCCCAAAGATTCTCAGTGGGGTTAAGGTCTGGACTCTGTGGTGGACAATCTATGTGTGAAAATGATGTCTCATGCTCCCTGAACCACTCTTTCACTATTTGAGCCTGATGAATCCTGGCATTGTCATTGTGGTATATGCCCGTGCCATCAGGGAAGAAGAAATCCATTGATGGAATAACCTGGTCATTCAGTATATTCAGGTAGTCAGCTGACCTCATTCTTTGAGCACATGATGTTGCTGAACCTGAGCAACTGCAGCAACCCCAGATCATAACACTGCCCCCACAGGCTTGTACAGTAGGCACGAGGCATGATGGGTGCATCACTTCACCTGCCTCTCTTCTTACCCTGATGCGCCCATCACTCTGGAACAGGATAAATCTGGACTCATCAGACCACATGACCTTCTTCCATTGCTCCAGAGTCCAATCTTTATGCTCCCTAACAAACTGAAGCCTTTTTTTCTGGTTAGCCTCACTGATTAGTGGTTTTCTTAAAGCTACACAGCTGTTCAGTCCTAATCCCTTGAGTTCCCTTCACATTGTGCGTGTGGAAATGCTCTTACTTTCACTATTAAACATAGCCCTGAGTTCTACTGTTGTTTTTCTTCCATTTGATCTCACCACATGTTTAAGTGATCGCCGATCACCATCATTCAGGATTTTTTTATGGCCACATTTCTTCCTGGAAGACGATGGGTCCCCACTATCCTTCCAGTTTTTAATAATGCGTTGGACAGTTCTTTACCCAATTTTAGTCGTTTCTGCTTCAATCTCCTTAGATGTTTTCTCTGCTTGATGCCAATGATTTGACCCTTCTCAAACAGACTAACATCTTTTCCACGACCACAGGATGTGTCTTTCGACATGGTTGTTTAGGAAATGAGGAGCAACTCATTGCACCAGTTGGGGTTAAATAACTTGTTGCCAGCTGAAAGATAATCGCCCATGCAGTAATTATCCAATAGGAGGCTCGTACCTATTTGCTCAGTTAAATCCAGGTGGCAACTTTTTTTTTGGCCAGGCAGTGTCATATCCATTTTTGGGTTTGTAACGTTCGTACCTAACATAATGAACAACATATTTACAAGCTCTAATTTGTTACCTGAATGTTGTCTTAGGACACAATAGCACTCGCCATGCTCAAGCCATACTGCCCCATGTCACTGTCTTTTCTTGGTTTCTTGGACTGGATATAAGTGAAAGGCAAATTGTTTTGCTCTGAACCATGAGCAATAGTAAATAATTTGAATCTTGAGTCAGTGTTTGATGGGTTCTTTGTCATAACAGTACTTATCAGCAGAAAATCTCACATCATTGGAGTCTGTTTGTCTTTAACTTTTAAATTGTGCTACATTTCCGAGGAACATGCATTTGTGGGATGAAAAGCAGAGCTGAGTGTGTGGGCTACACCAATCTACCAATCTAGCCTAATCTGCTGTGAAATTGCCAATCTAAAAAGTTATTCATTAACAAACTGGAGCCTTGGTAGCATGTGGAGGAACCATAAACAGCTAAGGAAAAAAAAAATCTCCCCAAAGGTAAACATCCTATGGCCCAGAAGCATCATCACATCAAAGAGGTATTCTACCAAACACTAATGTTTTTACTTTATGTGCAAAGTTGTATTGTATATGTATTGAAGGTAAGAAAGTAAATCACCCTCCGGGACCTTTAAGAAACACAGTCTTCTTGATCACCCATAAACACTTGCAGGTCCTCTGGCGCTCCTGGCTCAGAGTTTCTGCCTGAGCCAACAGAAAAAAGGCTGATCAGCAAGGCTTTGTTTGGGTCATAGGAGCGTGCCAGCTCCCTCACTTTCTTCTTTCTTTTCTGGCATCCAAATTTATGCTCGGGTCCTTACAGGACAAGAATATAAAGTACTCAAAGCATTTTATTAGAGGAAATTAACTGTTTTAATGAGGCTTCATTCCACTCAGTTAAAATAATTACATTTCTGGCATTTTTATATGTAAAGTTTAATATTTATGTTCAAATTACTTTAGAAATTAGTCACAGAAATGGAAATTTTGTCTGAGCCATTATTTTACAGACTTGAAAAAGTTTTTATTTGACTTCCTTCAAACTGTGTAAAAATAATAAGATGTAGGCTGTTTTTGTGCATTGTATAAATTGTGGATAGTATCAGATTACAGAGCCTGGTCCTAGATGTTCAGGAGTTGATGCATAGAGAACACAGATATTCGTCATGAAGGCTTTGAGCTGCTAACTCCCTGCTGACTAAACAACACCATTATTTGAAGAAACTGCCTTATGTCTTATTTCTCTTTCAGTGCTCCCTCTTTCTCTTGTCAGTTCTAATTAAAAACATGTTAATGTGAAAAAGCTCTAAAAGCTGCACTGTTTGGATATAAGAAACAGTTTTGAATCATTTTGTGAAGTTAGGAAAACATGAAATACTCTGGAGCACACCATGTAAGAAGGACACCGCTAAATACCCGACTCAGAATTATTGACTCAAGAAAAGAACGGTGAATCCTTCAAGAGCATATTGCTGGTTTAATACGACTTTAAATAAAATCATAGGGAAGTTACTTAAAAAATAGTGTTCTGAAGGAATTTTTGTCATTTTTGAACCAAAAGTCTCTTGGGTATGGAGCCAACTAAGGGTCAAGGAGAGATGGTTATTTATTTTTTAGGAAGACTTTTGCGTTCCCTCGCAATACTCTTTGTCTTCAGATCCCTCTGATTCATGTTTTCACTTTCACTCAGGTGCGCAGAGAATGGATCCGGAAAGGTAAGAAAGATAGAGATTCAATATGATAATACATAATGATCAATAACTCATCATCTGAGTATTTTAGCAACAAAACCAACACATCTCTGCAGTCACAGCATTGTTGACTGAGGGCTACATTTGTAATTTTCTCAAAAAGTGAAGTATTGGGAAATTTTTGATAGCTTTCTTTTCTCTGTTGACAAACAATATCCAAACTGGTGTCCTCTTACGTGGCTCAGCGTCAGCAGCAGCGCATGCTCACTGCCCCCAACCAAAGCTAATACCATGGCTAATACAGTTGTAGCTTTATAAACACACCATAGACAGTAAAAAACAGTCCTGCCAGCACCCGGAGCAGTCAGAGATACACTGGGGATATTGAATCATTCCTTCTCTGTGTTACAGCCGCTATCGTAGTTGCTCAGGATAGCTTCTCCCACTTGCTATCGGCAACACACAAAGTCACATGCGCACTGGGCTCGTCCTGATTGGCTGNTACAGGATTGAGTTCAAGATCTCCCTTCTCACCCACCAGTGCATTTATGGGCATGCCCCCCTATACCTGCAGGAACTCCTTTCCCCCCAGACCTCCTCACACACCCTTCGCTCTGCTGCCACCATCACTCTCAAAGTCCCCAGGACCAAGCTCCACACCATGGGCGATCGGGCTTTTTCCTCTGCTGCCCCGAGGCTGTGGAACGCTCTCCCTGATCATCTGAGGGCCCCACAGACCACAGAAGATTTTAAAAGAAATCTTAAAACTTATCTTTTTAAAAAAGCATTTGGCTAGTTGGGTTTTCCTAAAGGGTTTTTAATGTGTTTTTTAATTGTTTTTAATTGTGTCTTACTCTGTAGCACTTTGAGATTGTCAAAATGTAAAGTGCAATACAAATAAAATGTATTATTATTATTATTATTATTAATAAGCACCTAGTTAATAGTGAATATGTGTCCCCTAATCTAAAGTGTTACCAACTTTTTTTTTTTTTTCCCAATAAATGTCTTCACCCAACCACTAACCATGAGTGATAGAAAGGATTTTGTGTTATCATACATATTTTCTGAGAAAAGGCCAAAAAATCAGAAATTCTGCTGGGGGGTGTAAACTTTTGGGCACAACTGTACATTGACTGAAAACTAGCAGCTGCCCTGACCATGTCTAAAATCGTCCCTGAATGTTTGAGTGTGGCTCTGTTTCTAACGAAACTTTGTTCATGTGATACTTTTTAAAGCCACAGTTTACAATAAATAATGACCAAAGTTTAGCTCAGACAGAGCCATCTCTGTTTCATTCTGCATGGCTCCAGGTGTCTTTTCATCTGACATCTCTCTGCTGCTCTGTATGTACTTCTTCAGACTGTAGTGTTCTACCCACGTCATATTTACATAGGTGACCTTGTTACAGATAAGAGCCAAGAGCAAGAGAAAACAAAACCGAGCACAATCCACCTACGCAGGGATTCAGCTTTAAATATCTGTTTGTCATAAGAGTTAACAGACTTCAAACATAAAGTTAAATGTTTAGTTCAGAGCTGCTGCTTGATTGGCAGTTCCTGCAGCAGCTCTTCTCATTCCTCTTTTCCCTCCTTTCTTAACTTCCTTTTTTGTGGGTCTCTTTGTATTTTGAGCCTGTCATTACTTTTCGTGTCTCATTTGTTGGCCATGGACACCACACTGGTTGTTTGCATTTGTGTTTTTGCTGTTTTCATTCCTATGTTTGTCACAGGATTCTATCTATAAGCATGGTTGCTTTATTTACACACAAGATCGACTGTTAGCAGCTGTAGCATGTCAGTGCTAGGCCCGATGTTCCCCACTAGACAAGGGGAAGGAGACAAGGATGACGTGTCCTTTCATCCATCATTGTGGGGCATGTGAGATCCCTCTTCAATGAGCAAGACAAGCTTGTGATGTTGACCCAGCACCAGAGGGAATACCAGTAAAGTAGAGTCATGGAGTCCGTTTCACGAAGCAGGTTTAAAAATCTCTGAGTTAAACCCTGAACTTTGAGTTGATCTCCTCTGAGATAGAAAACTCTGAATGTTCGGTTCCACAACAGCAGATTTGAGTTTGTTTGCTCAACTCGGAGTAGTTTCACCTGGAGTTACGCGCATGCACCACCGCAGTAAAAAGACAGCATTAGTGGAGCCCCGATTCGACGAGTCACCATGGCAACAGGGAAGCGGAGGGCAGCGTTTTTTTTAACCCTGCGAGAACTGGAAATCTTAATGTGCTCATACAGAGAATTTTAACATGATTTTAGCAAAAAAGTGTAACACCACAGCAGCTGCAAAAGAGAGGGAGACGGTGTGAGAGAACATCGCTGCTCTGGTCAATACCTAAGTTTAAATGTAGTCCAACAATCACAGTAATATTACAGGGAAAACTGCTGAATGTAGATCATTCATTTATTTTATTTAGGTGCAATCCTGCGGAGGAGAAGCGCACTCAGCTGAGACTTAAGATGAAATATAAGAACATTGTTCAAACAGCTGAGACCTCCTCATAATCTCACAGGTTTACTTCATTTTGATCACGTTTTACATTGTAAAATAAATATTACGTGGCTTTTTGACTGTGCAGTTGTTTTATCTCCATCATAATGCTGTTTACACACACAAAAATGTCTTCTCAACCTGCATACAGTTGCCTTGCATCTCCGATATTATTAAAAAACAGAAAAAAAAAACCTGCCATTTACAAAAAATTGGAGCACAAACACAACATCTGCTGGGATGTGAGAGACTACGGCTGGTAATGTTGCAAATTTAAAGACGGATTATTGTGTCTGTAAATGATGGACTGTGATGTGAAACGGTAACGTTCAAAAAAGAACGAGAATTGTCGGGAAATGTCAGAACATCCATGCGCGCTCTGATGATAATCTCCCGAAAAATATTAAAAATATTCATATTAATAATGCTGCACCTTCATCAACGAGTTCATTGTCAAAAGGACATGCTACATTTGTGACAAAAGTCGACTTGTATGTTTCTTAAATAACAGACGGCAGAACCACGTTACGCCAAAACTCGCCCGCTGACTGAAAGAATGAGGAAATCAAAGATGGTGTGTTGTTGAAAGAGGGCGGAGACAGAGAGAAACTCCAGGTTCATTGACAAAAACCTAGTCCCGACCAGGTTAGTTTCACAGCGTCTGTTACTACAGTAACTGACCAAGAGCTGAAGTTACCTCTCTTTGAGAAACAGGTTAGAGTTTCCCCTCTTTCTCTGTTTGAGTTACCTCCATTTGTGAAACAGAAAATTCTGAGTTTCCCTCATTTCAGGGTTAATAGACTCAGTGTTTTCACTAAACCTGCTTTGTGAAACGGACCCCTGATATTCACACTCAAGGGTAACAGAGCCAACACTGGACACGACGCCACATGAAGGATTTCCCCTTCTATAGGCAGACCGAATATAGGAGCAGTAGACTGAACAGACTGGTGAAGAGGTCACGTTCAGTCCTGGACCCTGTGAAGATGGAGGCTGACAAGAGAATTATGGCCTAGTTGTCATCAGATTTTTTCTGATGGACAATTTGCACTATTCTATTCAAGAGTTTCTACTTTACTGTTGAGCAGGAGCAGAAAACTGAGTTAAGTAAGCTAAAGCTATTTGACTCTCCTCTTGTAATTAAACCATTGACGTTATAAAACACGGACAAAAGGCTTTTGCACACTGAGTTTGTAATTTTCGGAAGCATTTTTTCTTATCCATGACCCGAAAAAAACCGTCACGCACAGGCACCTTGCACACTGAATCCGATGCGTTTATTTTCCTATTTATTGTGAAATTTCGCAGTATGAGAGAAATGGAATCATCATCATTCTGTGAAGATGATCCTGTGATTCTTTTATGATGTGAGAAAAGAAAAAAGTCACTGGGTCCACACACATCTGTAAACATTAAAGGAGAAAGAAAGTTTAACATGCAGGTGAAGGAGCTGAGGAACTAGCCTGAAGCTTCAGGTGTTTTTCAGGATGTTTCAGGATGAGTTTGATTCACTTGGCACCACATTTTAAAAGGAAAAACACACATTTCTACAAAGTGAATGCTCATAAGCTCTCACTGACAGAGGCACACACACACACACACAAACACACATATGCACACAGACATGCCCACACCCACCCACACACAAATCTTTATACATCATCTGATCTTAACAAAGACGGAAATCACAGAAAATATGTTAGTAAATGTGAAAATATACCACTGCAGTTAGTCTACGGTGTCCCTGAACAGTCAAACAACACTGGAATCGACCCGGACAGATGAGAAAAAACCAAGCGGCAACCTCCGGTCTGAAAAAATGAGACAACTAGGAATTGCTAATAAAGCTGCTGTTCCTCGAGTGACCGCTTGAGGCTGGCTCCAGAAGCACCGGAAGTCATGTACACATGAGCGCAAAAAAAGCAGTTTCCAGAGCCGAAATTAGCGTGTTTAAAGCCTGGTACAAACTCTGTTTGGCTTCATGTTATCGTGACTTCCGGTACTTCCAGAGCCGGCCTCAAGGAACAGCAGCTTTTTAGCACTTCCTCATTGTCTCATATTTTCAGACTGGAGGTTGCCGCTTGGGTTTTCTTCAAAAAGTCCCACCATTGTTATTTCTTCTGCTTCCTCATGTTGCACCAGAGCTTCAGTAACGGTAAATAACAGCAACACTGCCCCACACTGTGTGGTGGTACTGCTTCATTTGGTACGTATCCCCAAGCTTTGGGGACATGTGCAGAAATTAGGGATGGGCATTGATAAGATTTTATTGATACCCTTAGTAACTCCTGAAGTAGGTTTTTATAGGTTGTCTTTGTCAGCAATATTTCATAACGTGTATAAGTCGATAAGTCTTACATTGGTCAGTGGGTCTGGATATCTCAAGACATGAATAAATAAGAATAAGTGAAAATGGCATGACATAATGTATTATTTTGTTTCATGTTACTAACTGAGGAAAGATCAGAGATGTAAAGAAAGCACTATTCAACTTTCTGAGAGAGACAAAAATGATGAGCTAAATCTGAAGGTGGGGAGATGATGTTATACACTCTTGTACAGTAGGTGGCAGTATGCACCTAAACGTTGATTGCAATCTACCATTAAATTACAGAAGAAGGAGAGTCTGAAAACAACTTTTCTTTGGAAAACATCTGCCTGTTTGTATTTGGACATTTAGAGTTCTCTGTGTTGTTCTTAAAGAGTAATTTTAACATTTTTCTGTAATGAAAGTTGAAATTCTGTTTCAAAACCGAAGTTATATTGTTAAAAACGTTCCTAGGTTTTCTTGTGTTTCTGGCCCTTTAAGACGTATTCACGTTGACGTAGCATTTTACGTGCATTCCAGCCTGCAGATGCAGTTATCTCCATGTTAAGTGAGTGAGAGTTGTGCGTTACCAAAATCCACTTACCTCCATTGTTTTAAGTTCCAGTTTCCTTCCAGATCTTAAGTTCAGAGTAACTGACCAAAAAGTGAGTAATCCAGTGTATTTCTGTGTTCCTGTTGAGAAACATGAAGCTAAACAGTTAGCCGCAATTCACGTATCCACATGCTCCAGCTAACGTCTCGCTGCTAATAGTGCCGATGAGGCTGTTATGTGTGTGTGCGTGTCTGTGTGAGGCGATGTGATGATTTACGTATCCAAGGATGTCGCTGTTTTATTGTAGGAGGCTGATTTTGAGATTTGGATTTATTATTCTGGAGGAATGAGATCGTATTTAGCCTCTGTTATTACCAGTTGCACTGATGGAGAGTTAAGAAAGAAGTTTATGCTTTTATTTGCCTTGAATGTTAGCTGGTATATATTTTCCTTTCTCTCTGTATAATTTAAGTACATAAGAGAATTTTCTTTTATTGTTGCAGACTATATAAATATATTTCTGAATGAAAGCTCCTTGAACCACTTATTCAGCTGCTGTTACATGGAAATAAACAGCTGGATTGTTGTCCAGTCACGAAGGAAGATTCAGTCTCATCATAGCACGGAGCTTTCAGCCAATACCAGCAGGTAGTGGATGACCTGGTCACAACTTTTACAAGCAAATCACTGGCACTCAACATCACTAAGACCAAGGAGCTGTGTTGTACGGGCAGGGACAGAGCAGCAACTACACCTCAGCTCTGTAAACCTGTGATTTTACAGGTTGAACAGGTGTAATGCTTCAAGTATCTTGGGACACAGATGTACTCTCGTCTGTCATTTCTAAAACACTCGGACTCAATTTACAGCACGGCACTCCAGCGTCTCCACCTACTCCGAAGACTGAAAACCTTCAACGTCGAAAGGAAGATCCTAATCATGGTTTAGCGGTCATTGATAGAATCCATCTTCACCTTCAACATCACATCCTGGTACAACCTTCTCTCCAGTAAACAAAAAACAAAACTTTCACGAATCACAGCTCAAGCCAGCAAGATAACCGGTTCAGCCCAAACTCCACTATCCCATCTGTATGAACGCTCTGTGATCAGGAAAGCCACCCTGATCACAGAGGACTGGTCCCATCCCCTCCATCAGTCCTTCAGTCTCCTCCCATCAGGCAGGAGATACAAAGTCCCACTGGCCAGGAAAGCAGTATATAAAAAATCATTTATCCCAACTGTAATCACAGCCCTCAACAGCAAAGGTTTCCCCATGACCCAGTAGTATGTGTATTTTTTATTTATTTATTTTTTTTCTACTGTGTGCATTTTTTACTCAGGTCTTTTAAAGTTCTTGTTATGTATGTGTGTACAAGTGTGATGGTGAATGTGTGAATGTGTGTCTTTGATGCAACTGAGGCCCGTCAAAAGATAAATTTCTGTCACCTTCTTTGTGTCAGACAATAAACTTCTATTCATTCATTCATTCATCATTCCTGTGCCCCAACCAGCACACCATCCTGTTTGGTGTTTAAAAATAAAGAGCCACAGAATTCCCAGTCCGTCACAAACATATATCGATGTATGTTAACTGCTGGCATGTCAATGGGATTCCCCATATCTTGCCAACATCCGGCTTGCACTATGTATAATATGCCATTTTTGGTACAATAGTAGATGTATATAACATGTTAAGTGTTTTGAATATGAATCTTTTGTGAAAGAGTAATGTACGTTTCTTTGTGGGTTCAGTATCTTAAGTAAAACTTACAGCAGAAAATTGTGAATCAGAGTTTTCTTAGGAAACTGTTCTTTAGCTGCTGAGCTAAGCTAACAGGGGCAGAGCAGAGGACGTAAGGTCCGCTCGCTGCGGCATAAAGAATCGATCAGAGGAACCGTTAAGCAAGAACACTCACGATATCAATGGATTGAACTATTTCTTATCAATTCCTAACAGGAACCTGTTCCCGATACCCATCCCTAGCAGAAATACAGAGGAAAGAAACGCAGTCCGTATTAGTATTTAACGTTGAGCATGAATGAGCCTTAAGAAGCCTGAAGCACAATCACAAAGTGTGTCCGTCCCCGATACTTTCAGCTTCTGCGTATTGGATCTCAATAAACATTATCATCCCAGTTGAAGCCTCTCATTTCAGGTTGTTGGTTCATAAAATCTCTTTTCATTAACAGCAGAACAAGATGTGCAGAAGAAGCCTGATGGATCGGAGGTCAACCATCCCTCCAACGCAGACTGTTTCATTAATGTACGCACTGGTAAACTAACTGCAGCGCTACAACAAGCATTACCACAAATCTGTGCAATTACCATTTCAGAGGCTTAAACAAGGGGGCCATCAGCAGAGAGCGCTTGATTAATGCTCTGCCCTCAGGTGTGGCGTGCTGCAGTGAACACAGACTTTGGTGAAACTCATTGGGAGGCAGCTAACACAGCCACTAATCACCCCCTGAACTGCAGTGTGTGTGTGTGTGTGCGCACGTGTGTGTGAGAGAGCGCTCACTCCGATGTGCTTTGCAACAAGTAGACATCCAATATTAATTGCGTCCCCGAGAAGAAGTGTGAGCTAAGCCGCAGGCTGGTGGACTTAAAGCACAATTAATGTGATCCACAGTAGCAGGTCCTGGCCCAGGTTCCTTTTTCTCTCAATCAGCCAACCGACACTTTATCTGTCCCGTGTCTACTAATCTAATCAGCTGGGTGATTGCTCTTTCTCCCTGTTCGGCTCCACTGAGTGATATTTAAAAAGAGACCTGTGGTGCTGGACGAATCAAGCTCTGCATTCATTAAAGAGCCTCATCATTGTGTTGATATGCAGCATATATGCTGATGACGTTTGTCCCAACAGCCTGACATAAAACACACTAAGTATGTGTGTGTTATGGGAGGAGTGTCTGAGCATGGAGTGAAAAG
This sequence comes from Thalassoma bifasciatum, assembly GCA_008086565.1. Taxonomy (NCBI): domain Eukaryota; kingdom Metazoa; phylum Chordata; class Actinopteri; order Labriformes; family Labridae; genus Thalassoma; species Thalassoma bifasciatum. The sequence continues at coordinate 329,442 of RPOG01000342.1, forward strand.
GCATGTGCTTAACAATACCAAAATGTATTGGTTTTTAATGCCTCATTGGTCTCAGTGGCACTCAGCGACCTCATCGCTTTGAAATTGCGACTGATGAAAAGGGAGAAATATCATTTGGCTTGAAATAGGCATGCTGCATTTCACAGACAATTAGCTGTGAAGCCACCAAACTGGACTTTCTCCAGTTTCACAGCATGAGTCAAAGAGTCACACGGACCATGTTTGGCTCGAACAAATTAAATCCTCATGTAGCCATGCAACTGTGAAATTAATACTAAAAAGACCCTCTTGAAAAGTCTATTAAAGTGTCCGCAGCCATACTTCAGAGTCCACTCTGAGAGGAGAGGGATGATGGGACTTCTGTTCAGCTACCAGCTGCTTTAGTAAGTGAATACTTGCTTTTCTGTTTGCTGTGAAATCGAAACATGACCCCAAAACCAACAAAGATTACAAACAAGAGAAGATTATTTACGGTCAATTTGATTCAAAATGCGAACTTTTTTTTTGCCGTGCTACATAGCGATCTTTTTCTCTTAAATGTAAATACTTTTTCTACATTTTCCTGTAAATTGAGCTCAAACGTTTTAATAATGTAATGTTTTATGACATATATTATTTCACTCTAGGCAAACATCATTAGCTGTAATGTCTGCCAGGTTGCTTGATTTTGCACATCCATTTTTCATGTTTGTCTGTTCTGTTTTGACTTGTCCAGTGTTGCCAACTCCTACATAAGGAGAGTAGCTTTTGGCTGCCCTAAAAGTTGCTAGAAGTTGCCAAATGATATCATGACCCAATTTGCATTATTGGGTATTGGCATGTAATTGTAAGGAACGCTGTAGGAGTGAAGAATAACTTGGTTGAAGAGACAAAAATGAGTAAAGATAAAATCCTAAATATGTTTAGAACTACAAATTAGCTGTCTTATGTTGCATCTTTTTTCTTTTTTTTTTTAAATGTGACATTGAAATAGGCCGTCACTTCTAAAAAATAACTTTAAGACTATTGCTTTGTCTAGACCAGTGGTTCTTAACCTTGGGGTCGTGACCCCATTTGGTGTCGTTTAGAATCCAAACGGGGTCCCCTGATGTGTCTAGTAATAGATTTTTAAAAAATACTGATAGAAATATTCAGTAGTTTTTTTGTTTTGTTTTGTTTTGTTAAATTAAAACAGCACTCTGAACAGCTGCATTGTATATTTTGGTATGTATATATCATTTTATGATTAAGTATTTTAGTACTTTTAACATTTTATTATAAAGTCTTCTGATGTTTTATTATTATAAGTATTAGCATGTCATTATTAAGTATTTTATTAGTGCTGGTATTTTAGTATCCAAGCAATTTGTTGTGCATTTTAGGCAGCAATTTACAGTCCAATATTGAACTTTGGGCCGTTTGTTTCTTTTCTTTGTCTGCAGTTATTCACATTGTTAACTGCGCTATGTGCTTTTACACACTTTTGTGAATTTGAAAGTTCACATAGAATTAAGTCTATATCCTGATCAGGAAAAAATAAAATTGTCACTTTGTGCACTAATTCTGGTTACTCTGTATTTACATCACAGTATACCACTAAAATAAACACTAAAGTAAAAATAATAATAATAATTTACAAAACAAACAATTAAATTGTCTCTGGGGTTCCCAAAAATGTGTGATGTCAAAATGGGGTCTTCGCCAAAAAAGGTTGGGAACTGCTGGTAGACCACGTGACAAACTCAAGGGACTGGGAATTTCCATAATTGTGTTTTTTTGTTTTGTTTTTTTCTTTTTAATTATGTCCACAAAGGGTCTGAGTGCTTGTTTCCCCTTTTTTTTTACCAGAATAAACTTTAAATAACTGGCTGTTATCATTTTGTTGATTGTTTGCATAGGACAGCAAAATTGTTGGTTTGTAAATGTTGTGTATGCATATACATACACACATTTCACTTTTGAGATATAAAAATTTAAATGTGAATTACAGTTAAACTCATTGAATTTTGAGCTGGGTGACAGTGTGGGGACATTACAAAAGCTTGTCTATAAAAATAAGGCTTGTAAACTTGTGTACTGAGCAACTGAGGCTTGTACATGGCAGAAGTGCTCTCTTTGGATGAGAGATCAGCAAAGATTATGAGAAGAGACGACAGAGACAATGGCAGGTGTTGCTAGTCAGAAAAGTTCAGACAGCTTATTCTTGAATAGAGTATGTTGTGATCATGAAAAAGACAACAGGGATCGTGGGTAGGATCAAAAGATGGAGCTCCAGAAATGAGGACATGAAAGTAATCAAAGCTTTTTTTTTTTCTTTCTGCAGTTTGGGAGTGGAAGCCAGTGGACGCCACATGTTGTCTCTTTGCGAACCTCGGGTGTCTTTTTCCCGCGCGTCATGTTTGTGTGGAAAGCATAACCCAGCTTTTAGACAGCTTGGTGGGGTCTGAGAGAGGAAAGTAAACAAACAAAAGTGAATCAGCCTTTAAATGGGAAAGTATTGGTTTGAGTTCAGTGAATCTTCACTGTGGTAAATGCGAATATAAATGTTGAACTCTTTCTTTCCAAACTCAGCAGATTGAAGAAAACTGAGAATTGAGCTTATGTTTCAATCCAACACTGACAGTTTTCCTCTTCCAGAGAGAAGCTGGAGTTTCTCCCTGAGCTACTTTCTCTGTCCTCAAACTTACTTTCTGTAACACTGAAGGGAAAATCCTGTCACATCCAGCAGAAATACTGTCCTTATGGATTTGCATTGTTTGTTGCAGGGACATCAGTGTTTCTTTTGTTAATCGTTGACAGCAGACCACCGCGCCTGCTACTGCCTGCCTCCTGAAACACCCGGGGACACATTCACAAAAAAATTGATCTTTCCTCACGGAGCACTTACCCGGCCTCTGTGTTGGTACAGTGCAGAGGGCTTAAAGTCATGATCCTGGCCCCAGAAGGGGAAGGAGAAGGCAGAGTGGAGAAGAGGCAGGTGAGGCTTCAAGTCTGCCTGGCTTTTCCTGAGAGCTCAACACTGTCAGATATTAACCCTGTAAGTCCGGATGTGTCCGCGCTGACATATTTGCATTTGAACGGAGCGCATGGATGGGAGGGAGGCACGAGGAAAACAGAGTGGAGTTTTTCTAGAAATGACAAAAAGAGGATCATCCTAACTTATAAAACCTCCTCTAAAGCTTCTGTATGACACTGAGACAAAAAGAGCAACTTCATGAGAGAAAAGGTAACATTAGATGGAGTTAATCTCAGGATGAATGAAGCTCTCTCTATCTAGTTTTTACTTCATATACTTATTATCATACATAATTTGATGCCTGTTTTGTGTGGTGACTCTTTTAGAAGGATTTATGGAGCCTGATTTGTACAATATGAATGAATTTCAATGTTGACGATGCGGAGTAACCTTTTGAGAACAGACTAACATCCTGTGTTTGTACTGAATATGAGGATATGTGCTGAACGTGTCATGCGCAAAATAGCTCCTGAAGTCTTTCTGCGGTCTCTGAAATGTTTCCAGTCTTCTTTGAGCTGTATGAGTATGAATTGAGGCTTGTGTGGCTCTATGATTTAGAGATACTGATGAAAATTGTTGCACCCCATTTATTTTTTATTACTAGAGGTCACTTTTTCGGAAATAAACACTACCATAAAGTCTGTAACTATAACGGTGGGGTATAGGTTTTGCCAGCAGAGGGCGCACTGTAATACACGCATCGACCGAGGCTCCAAGAAAAAGTGTATGAAGAAGCAAAGCACAGAGGTACCTGTTAATTTGTGCCTTTTTCAGTCTTTTTTTGTCAGGTAAGCTGGAGTAAAACCAATGTTTAATTCATTGATATCACTCGTAGAAGGTTATTAGTGCCTTTGTATGTAATAAAAGTTGGAAATGCTTGTGTGAGTGAACGAGTGAGTGAAACGAGTTGATTGGCTAGGCTAGGCTAAGAGCACGAGTGTGGCGTGATGCAGTTCTCATGTCGTCGTAATCAATGGCGAAGGCCAGTATTTTTCCATACATGTATTTTGTTCTGTGTTAAAGTGACTGGATGTAATTTTGTGAGTGAGTACAATATAAAGAGCATCGGCTAAATAGAGATTTAGTTGGATGAAAACAGTTCATGATGCTGATTGTTAAGTGGTTAGAGATAGGGGTTGGGGGCATTGTGAAGGTGTGTTGTGTTTCATAGGGGTGTGTTTTATGAAGTTGGAGTCATGACATGATTGTTGGTTAATTCATGAATTTCTGAGTGTTTAAAAACTGTTTCATATTTCATGAAAGAAATGTCATTGTTGTGTAATGGTACGGCTGTAGTGATATGTTTTGCAGTGAAATGTGTTCCTCTTTTTGTACTGTATATTTGTGAAAGAAGAAGTCTCAGTGTGTGTGAAGAAGCGAAGTGAGTATGGCCCATCATTTGTAAAGTGTAACACTTGTACTGTTAGTAAACTTTACAAATACTGGCTATTCTTTGTTTGTTCTGTACAATAGACGTGAGTAGCTGAAAATCTTTGCCTTCTTCTTCCAGACTCAGTTTTTCTGTCATGAGGAGGAGAAAACATCCTATAGTGGCTTTTATGCAAAGAGAGAGACAAGCTGTGAGATGCTGGAAGATCTAGTGATGCCGTCAAATACCTTTTTTTTTTACCAAAAGAAGAGAAAAAAATTCATAAATGCTGTTACACATATGTTTGTTGATGTTCAAATTGTCAACTTGTCCTGTTGAAATTTTTCTCTGTTTGTTAGAAGTGCTCAGTGCGCGGTTCAGGTGGTCCGGATTCGAATCCAACCTGCAGCCTGTTTCCCATATGTCACTCCCCACTCTTTCCCCCTTTCCTGCTCTATCCACTGTCCTCTCTCCTATCCAACAGAGGCACAAAAGCCAAAAAGAAAAGTGTTTTTTCTCTCACATAATATGGAATAAATTGGAAATAACACCAGATATTGAAAGTCCTAAGTATTACAGAAAAATGGGCCTAAACACTTACACACATGACATTTTTTTGACCGTTTTATGGTTTAGATAAGCAAAATAGTCCAGGTAGTTGTCTTAGGGCTCAGGTCCTAAAGGGTCAATTTTCACAAAGGATCTAACCACAAAGCTAAACAGTTTTGTGCATGATGGTTAGTAAGGAAGGTTTGTAAGATGAGTCTTCTCCTCTAGCTGTTGAAGAGAGAAGAGTCCTTTGTTGAGAATTGAAATGAAGGATAGAGTAACAAAACTGCTGCACAATAATCATCTCACACCTGCTTGATAGACCCTGTGTAGTTACAGGTTTGCACACAAACACAGACACACACACACAGGTACAGAACAATCTCACTTCAAGCTGCAACATTTTGTAACATCGGTAGGTGAGAAGAGGAAGAAAAATCAGCAAAGATATCAAGATATCAACCTGAAAAGATGCATAATGAATCACTCTGCAGAGCGCCTCAGACGATAGTGTCTGTTTGCTGTGAGGGGATTTCATTTCTAATCCATTTAATACCTCTGAGAGGATATTGTTTCCCTGCAACTGAAAATCTTCTATGGCTGTAAAATCAGCGTTTTGGAAAGTGATGAAAAAATCCTTGAAGTCTCTATAAAGACTTTTTTTTACAGAACTCAGTGTCACATGTTTTAAAAGGTTCCTGAGCTGTAAATACTCCCGAAAACTGTGTTTCCATGAAGCCAGAACTTCTCTGTTCTGTCTTTAAAAATCTCTCCCACTGAGGATTACCATTAAGCCTTGATATAAAAATAAATACCGTCGTCAAAATCACCCGAGATGATTCATTCACAAAGTTCAGAAACGCTCAGAAATCTTAAAGCAGAGAAGTTTGTTCTCTTTGGAGACATTTTAGTTCATCAGTGGCAAACCTGAGCCAAAGTGATTAACGTTAAGAGGAGATTTGTTGGCAGTCTTTCCTCAAGCGTCTGCCAGAGGATGTCTAAATTTGTACATGGGAAATAAAAGTTCAGTACAAGATTGAATGAAAAGACCCCGAAGTATCTGAACACAGAAACATGACAGGGACAGAGTCAGAGGCTTGATTCATAAAATGACTTAATGAATAAATAAAAAATATATATAATTTTTCTAATAACTCTGAGACTTCACACACCTCTGATGCCAGTCTGCCCCCGGCTGCCTGTGGGAGAGAAATGATGTAATATTTGTTCACTTACATGTTTTTCCTTTGAATATTGAAGACAGAAATCCAACATACTGAAAATCACGCAGCCTGTCTACATTCATTTCTGTGATGGAAGCGCTGGATGTGATTTTTTTTTTTTTAAATCTCTTCTCTGGTTGTCTTATTTATTCAAATTATATTGACAGTCTGTCTTACATGATAAATCCACATTTTACGTCTTATTTGGGTTGGATTTTTTTTTCTGGAAGACATTTCTCGATGACAGATGATCCCCTATTTTCTGTAAAGATATTCACTTTGTCTCATCATTAAAGCTGGGGTATACAGGATTTTTCTAAAAAATAAATGTCAACTTTTACAGGAAAAATCCCTCTCAATGGTCATCTGTGGACCTCTATACCTGCGTGTCAGTGTCTGTGTGTCTCACCCCCTTGTAGACCCCCTCCCTTGCCTGTCTCGTTGATGTTTTGGTTGACTTGGGTGGAGAGTAGGAGTTGTTATGAGTGGTGACCAGCCAATCACAGCGTGCCCAAGTGACTTTGTGTTGATGACAGTGGGTGGGAGCAGATATACAGCAATGATGGAGGCTGTAGAACGGAGAAAAACTGATACAATATTTGCAGGAAACCTCATTTAATAGCAAGAAGTCAGGTGTACGGCTCTTGAGTTTCTTCCACAAGATGTTGCAGGTGCTCACAGGGCTGTTTTTTTTTTGTATATACAGTTTATGAAAAGCTATGACTGTGAGCCATGGTATTAGTTACAATCAGAGGTAGTGAGCATGCTCTGTCATTAGCACTGAGTCACAGAGGGGGAGACTAGTTTAGATGTTGTATGTGAACAGATAAACAAAGCTTACCGAAATTTTCTGCATTCTCTGATTTTAATTTTGCTTTCCAACAAAACCTACAAAGTGAGGATTCCCTCACGCCCAGGACCAGTTGTGATTGGTGGTGTGAGCAATAGGAGGACTCATATCTAAATGACTGTGAAAGCCAAGTTAAACAACAACCAGTGCTTTTCAGACCAGTGTTGTTTTTTGAATTGGGCTTTTGCAATTGTTTTATTTTTTTATTTTTTTTTTTTTATTTTTTGATTGACCAGCTTTTCTAATGGGTGTGTTTGGTATCCACTGTTTCCAAAGCCAACCTCAAATGGACACTCTTAATCTTAAACTTAATCTGACTTAAACATAGGTGATTATTAATATCCGTTATTGGGTTTGTAACGTTCGTACCTAACATTATGAACAACATATTTACAAGTTCTAATTTGCTACCTGAATGTTGTCTTAGGACACAATAGCACTAGCCATGCTCAAGCCATACTGCCCCTATGTCACTGTCTTTTCTTGGTTTCTTGGACTGGATATAAGTGAAAGGCAAATTTTTTTGCTCTGAAACATGAGCAATAGCAAATAATTTGAATCTTGAATCAGTGTTTTATAGGTTCTTTGTCATAACAGTACTGATCAGCAGAAAATCTCACATCATTGGAGTCTGTTTGTCTTTAACTTTTAAATTGTGCTACATTTGCAACATGCATTTGTGGGATGAAAAGCAGAGCTGAGTGTGTGGGCTACACCAATCTACCTATCTAGCCTAATCTGCTGTGAAATTGCCAATCTAAAAAGTTATTCATTAACAAACGGGAGCCTTGGTAGCATGTGGAGGAACCATAAACAGCTAAGGAAAAAATAATTCTCTCCAAAGGTAAACATCCTATGGCCCAGAAGCATCATCACATCAAAGACGTATTCTACCAAACACTAATGTTTTTACTTTATGTGCAAAGTTGTATCATATATGTATAGAAGGTAAGAAAGTAAATCACTCTCCGGGACCTTTAAGAAACCCAGTCTTCTTGATCACCCATAAACACTTGCAGGTCCTCTGGCGCTCCTGGCTCAGAGTTTCTGCCTGAGCCAACAGAAAAAAGGCTGATCAGCAAGGCTTTGTTTGGGTCATAGGAGCGTGCCAGCTCCCTCACTTTCTTCTTTCTCTTCTGGCATCCAAATTTATGCTCGGGTCCTTACAGGACAAGAATATAAAGTACTCAAAGCATTTTATTAGAGGAAATTAACTGTTTTAATGAGGCTTCATTCCACTCAGTTAAAATAATTACATTTCTGGCATTTTTATATGTAAAGTTTAATATTTATGTTCAAATTACTTTAGAAATTAGTCACAGAAATGGAAATTTTGTCTGAGCCATTATTTTACAGACTTGAAAAAGTTTTTATTTGACTTCCTTCAAACTGTGTAAAAATAATAAGATGTAGGCTGTTTTTGTGCTGTGTATAAATTGTGGATAGTATCAGATTACAGAGCCTGGTCCTGGATGTTTAGGAGTTGATGCATAGAGAACACAGATATTCTTCATGAATGCTTTGAGCTGCTAACTCCCTGCTGACTAAACAACACCATTATTTGAAGAAACTCCCTTATGTCTTATTTCTCTTTCAGTGCTCCCTCTTTCTATTGTCACTGCTAATTAAAAACATGTTAATGTGAAAAAGCTCTAAAAGCTGCACTGTTTGGATATGGAAACAGTTTTGAATCATTTTGTGAAGTTAGGAAAACATGAAATACTCTGGAGCACACCATGTAAGAAGGACACCGCTAAATACCTGACTCAGAATTATTGACTCAAGAAAAGAACGGTGAATCCTTCAAGAGCATATTGCTGGTTTAATACGACTTTAAATAAAATCATAGGGAAGTTACTTATAAAATAGTGTTCTGAAGGAATTTTTGAACCAAAAGTCTCTTGGGTACGGAGCCAACTAAGGGTCAAGGAGAGATGGTTATTTTTTTTTAGGAAGACTTTTGCGTTCCCTCGCAATATTCTTTGTCTTCAGATCCTTCTGATTCATGTTTTCACTTTCACTCAGGTGCGCAGAGAATGGATCCGGAAAGGTAAGAAAGATAGAGATTCAATATGATAATACATAATGATCAATAACTCATCATCTGAGTATTTTAGTAACAAAACCAACACATCTCTGCAGTCACAGCATTGTTGACTGAGAGCTACATTTGTAATTTTCTCAAAAAGGGAAGTATGTGGAAATTTTTGATAGCTTTCTTTTCTCTGTTGACAAACAATATCCAAATTGGTGTCCTCTTACGTGGCTCAGCGTCAGCAGCAGCGCATGCTCACTGCCCCCAACCAAAGCTAATACCATGGCTAATACAGTTGTAGCTTTATAAACACACCATAGACGGTAAAAATCAGTCCTGCCAGCACCCGGAGCAGTCAGAGATACGCTGGGGATATTAAATCATTCCTTCTCTGTGTTACAGCCGCTATCGTAGTTACTCAGGATAGCTTCTCCCACTTGCTATCGGCAACACACAAAGTCACATGCGCACTGGGCTCGTCCTGATTGGCTGATCATCACCCAAAAAAACTCCTGCTCTCGACCATAGACTGTAGAATGAGTGGACGTAAAGATGTTCGGCTCCAACTGAAGCCTCCAGCAGATGCCCCGCCCCCTGGTGTCTGGCTGCAGTATAGGTCATAAGCCCCGCCCCCTGGTGTCTGGCTGCAGTATAGGTCATAAGCCCCGCCCCCTGGTGTCTGGCTGCAGTATAGGTCATAAGCCCCGCCTCCCCATGTATTCCAGATATGAGCCGGGAAAACTTTAAAAAATGACGATACCTTGTAGAAACGTTTCTCTCATCTTTACGCTAAGGTAGTATGACGATGTCATCTGGCTACATGGTGTTCAGGTGTTTTTTTTTCTGAGAAGTTAGTTTCTCATTAGTTATTGGACGTTAAAAACCGCGATATAAGTTTCGTTTTACGATAGTTGACAGCTGCCGTTCGTGAGTAGTTTTTACCGGGGATATAAGAAACTTCGGGAAAGAGCCAAAAGGAGACTAAACCTTCTGAAGAAGAAGAAATAAATATTTTTATTTCTCTTTTTTACTTGGCTCCACCGGAAATTCTCTACTGCCCAGACTCTGGCTGCACAATGGCGGCTAGAGAAACGGGGTTTTTTGGCTTCAAAAACGTAGAACGGTGACAGGCGGAAGCACGCTGTCCATTCTATATACAGTCATTGCTCTCGACCCAGAAGCGTCCCGAACCCAGTATAATATTAACCAAACAGGCAAGGAGGGGGTTTATAAGGGGGTGAGGCACACACTGTCATGTCACATTGGTTATGTTAAGTTAATCATTTTTTACCTTGTTCTAGTTTTGTTTGTCCTGTCTGTTTTATTTTGTAGTCACGTTTTCTCCTCTCGTTTCAGGTCACTTCACTTCCTCCCCTGGTGTTTTCCAGCCGTTGTGATTGTCATCCCTGCTCCTCATTGTTTCCACCTGTGTCCCTTACCTTTTGTATTTAAGTCTGCGTCCTCCCTTTGTCCTGTATCAGATTGTCTTGTCATGTGCGTCTGTAGTAGATCTTTAAAACCAAGAATCAAGTTGAGTCCTAGATTTTACCAGCTTTGCTGTGATTTTGAGTTTATCTTTTACCCTGTTTTCCAGCGCTGCTGTGATTTTGTTTTCCGCCTTGCTCCTGCCTTTTGTTAAATAAATTCTTATTTTTTGTGAGTTCGAGTCGTGCGCCTGAGTCCTTTTGCCAGTCTTGTCACACACAGGCACAGACACATGAGTACAGAGGCCCAGAAATGACGATTGAGCAGGATTATTCCTGTAAAAACAAAATCTTTAATTTTTATGAAAATTCTGCACACTCTACCTTTATGCCTATACATACCAGGGTCCTCAGGATTATGTTATTGTTGACTGCTAGTCTGGAGAAACTCTGACTCAGCCTGTTTGCCATGTCACATGCTCTGAGGCACCTAGCATGACTTCCAGATTGTATTTTTTTTCTCTCTCTCTCTTTTTGTTTATTGCAGGTTTCCTATTTATTAGTTAAAGTAATTTAAACATTTTTGATAACCTTTGAGAAAATATAATAAAGAATTTGTAATTTTCTACGTCACATGCCTTTGTATTCATTTGTGGACTTACTTGTGTGTTTTTCTCGAAGGGGAACCCTCTGTGTGAGGGGTCAAGAGTAGCATTAACATTTAGATTTCTTTGGGTGCAAGTCCCAAGGTGGCGCTGTTGGTTTTTAATCCTGTCAGAAAAGAATAAACAGACCTACCTTGGTTACACAAGCAAACAGAGGTAATCTGAAAAAAAAAAATCAAAATATCCACCACTGATCAATCAACAGAAATAAGGACCAGAAGTGTGAGAAGTGACCTCAGCTGTCCACGACCCTACTGTGTTATTTTCAGCACATGGCTCCGTAAATGTGATGTCTGAGCAAAAGACAAAGCACACATTCATCCATCACTTGGCAACAAGGAACAGTGTCCTGGAACGTAGTTAAATGTACATTTCAGGTCATAGATAACAAACTTCTCTTAACACAGCACAGCTTGTACCTTCTCTCTGCCCAGAAGTTCTGCAGAGAACCTGTGGAATCAGATCAACACACGTCTCCATCCCTTTATTATGTAGACTCATTCTTTATGATGTTAATCAAGCAAATTGTAAAACTTCATCAAGTTTATACACAATCAACAAACAGCCCTCAGTGTCACAAAGCTATCCACAAGCTTTCTTTGTTGACTCAGACTTTTGTTCAGGTCCTGTCTGTGCTGAACTGATTTCCACCACAAGACAGGAGGTCAAGGATCCTTTACTTAAAGTTTAACATGTCCAGTCACATTCTTCTTATGTAATTTCTCAGCTGATGTACAGTTTTCTCTTTTGAAGGCCTCATTACCTTTAAAATATTGCTTCATTTTATTGCTTTACTTTCATAAAACCTTATTATTCTTTTCTAAACCTGTGTTTCCTCAGCATTGGCTACTTTGTCCTTGACAACATCCCGTATGTGTGTATGAATAAATGAATACATGCTAAAAGAAGTGTGTGTGCATGTGTCAGTGTGTGGACTGGATGTCTTCTACCAGAGTGTGTGTGTGGGTGTGTGTACACATGTACAGAGGCTGGTGTGGGTGCCAGTGTATATTGAGAGCAGTAAAGGCTACAATAAAAGCCGTGGGCCTGAGGGACTCATAAATCAGCGCTGGAGCTCTCTGCTCTCACCGCTGAGGTTTTCCTTTTTTTTCCCAACACACACCAGCATCACTGAACCAACAGAGGGCAAGCCTGCGTTGTGGTTTGTGTTTGTTAGGGAAAACAACCCCAGTGACATATTGCAGCTCTGGATGAAGTTGTCGTGTATATCTGGGAGTGTAGTCTAGTTCAGTGGGTTTTTTGGAAGAGAGGGTGTTTTCCCTGCTCAATAAGAAATCAATTCTCAATTCTCTCTGCCTCATTTGTTGCTGCTGGCAAACTCCCGCCAAGCCTCCAAATCCTATTTGATAATCAAGCGTGAAAAGCCGTGGATAATAGACTATTATGAGATGCAATTGTAAAGGGGAAAGATAAGCTTATGCTGTAATTGAAATATCATTCACATCTCATGTACTTAAGGACCACCGCTGTAAGATCTGTTAGTCACACAGACCATATCTCATCTCTGCACTGATTCCATGGCCAGACAGAAAATCCATCCACTTGTTGGACGACCATACGGCTAATGTGATTTATCATTTACTTAACGGATTAATTTTCCTGCTGAACTGACCAGCCTGCATTCACTGTTTCACATTATTAACTGATCTTTTTTAAAATGACATCGCTGACAAACTTCTTGGCTGTCAAGAAGCAACATTATGATGGAAACCTTAAGAAGACAGTTTAAACAAGATCAGCTGATTCAGAAAAAAGATGACAGGTTGTATTTAACTGGCTTTAACTGGTAATGTCCTGACCAGAATGAATAGATGATAATAACAGATGAACACTGGCCATCTACCTCCAGCCAAATATGTTTGGAAATGCTTTGACATCTTACAATTTATTAATTTTGTAACTCAAACTAATCATGTTCTGATTTTGTATATTAACATTTAGTATAGAAGGACTCATATCTAAATTTCTATATGGTCGTATAGAAACGTTAATGTTTCTGTCAGGTGCTTAAAGGAAAAACTAAATTTATCTGGTGACGTCTCACAAAAATGGAGACTGTGCTAAGGTTGGTTCTATAAAGCCAAAGCTCAGTGCAATCTGAAAAAAAACTCAAAAACTCTTGCAGGTGACTCGTTTAATTGCATTAGGTACGACAGAAAAATATGCTTTATGAGTCGTTTTGAGTTATAAAAAAAAAAAAAAAACAGGAGAGGACACAAGACTGAAACACAGTTATATAATACTAAAAAAATAAGTAAAAAACAGTTTATGCATAAAAATGGTTCAGAATGCAGGATTACAGACATTTGGGGCTGAAGATGTTTTTTTTTAAATAATTGCCTTTGCAACAATCACGAGAAAGTCCAGATCCTGAACCTGCCATGAAGAATCAAGACATATTTTTACCAATGTTTTTTTTTTCTTTTTAGGTTTTATCTCCCGTCTCAAATAATCGCGCAAGCTTGTTTGACGGAATACAGAGATTTTTTTTCTACACATTTTTTTATTTTTCAGAAATCATAAGGGCTCACTCATCTTTTCTGCCTGATTCTGTTTCCTGATTTTCGCCTGCTGGACTTTGTACTTTTGCCTTTTCCTTCCCTGCAGAGTGTGTCCTCTTTCTGTACCTGACACACACACACATAGACACTGCTTGGAGTTCAAAAGTGTGTTGACCCTGTCATCACTTCTAGGCCCCTGATTTAAATCACTCAGGTTTCAAAGTTCCTCCAAATGCTCTGGAGCAGTCAATAAACTCAAACTGGAATGTGCAGCTGTAATTGGGCTACAAAAATAGAGCCACAGCCTGGACTTTCTTCACAGCAGTTATTGGCACACACTTTGGGCATGTTATTCAGTTTCATCAATTTAGTTGTGCATTTATTTGCTCAAATAAAACGCCAATTTGTTGCTTTATAGATGATCTGGGATAAAGCTGGATGAAGAAATTGGCAGGTAGAGCACCAACCCCACTGCTGATTCAATTATTGAGGTCCAGAGATGCTTGGCAGAGAGAGGCATCCCAGGATCCTTTGAAACATTGGGACAACCAAAAGTGAACTCACTCGAACCTCTTTCAACTGTCTCTATGAATTTTTGTGCACACCTGCGCCATCTGTGCCATGTGAGTTGGTGTTCTCTAAAGCTGGAGAACACAAAAACACAATCGCCTTTATGCCAAGATATTAGAAAAAGGTATTATTTTAAATACAGTTGTTATATGCAGTAGTTTTGTGTATTAGCGTGTGTGTGTTTTTCCCTCCTACTCTTTACCTCTGCAGGTGCAGCCCTGGCCTCCACTGCAGCTGCAGGTGATTGAGCTCACCTGTGGCTGCTTGGCAATCAGCAGGCCAGGTATAAGAGCAGGAGGGAGAAAGCAGCTTAGAGCCAGTGGGTCTTCGACTGCGTGTTGGTGTGTGTTGTCTGCTGAGACTGCTTCGACTGCTTCGACTGCAGCTGATTGTGTTCAGCCTTCAACCTTGGCTTTTAGTTCTTTTATTTTGCAACAATTAGCTTAGAGGTTGGTTTATGAGTTTAATTTCTGTTTTGTTGGTGATTGCATTTCAGTAGAAGCTTGTTTTACATTGTTTATCTCTTTTGTACATAAATACTTGCTTTTACGTTAACTTAATCCTATTCCTCTTTTGTCCTGGGTTCAATTATTTGTTACTTCCCTGTATCATACCCTAAACACCTTTCGGGTCATAACACTTGGGGGCTCGTCCGGGACACCACAAACGAGGGTTTAGATTTTGTTAGTTTGTAAATGGTAAGTCTTTTCATTTTGTTGTGTACTGTGGTTAAGTGGATTATCAATATCTAGCCCGTTTGGTGTTGATAGCTTCCTCAGTTTAGTTAGGGAAGTATCCAGCTGGAATGATTACAGTTCTTCCTTCGGACACTCATTTATTATTTTGCCTTTCTTGCCTTAATTAAAAAGTAAACATGAAGTGCCTACCTCTGACTGAAGGGTTTTTGTGTTTATATTTAGCATGTTTGAAAGGCAGGTGCAAACTGGCACTGCATTACACACAGATGGCTGCAGTGATTGTGGCGAGAAGGTCACATTGGTGCAGTAATAGACCAAGTGAGGGAGAATTTTTCAGTGTAGATGTCAACATTTTTGGGCTGTCAGGATTAATGATATGCCATTGTTGAGCTAAGGGCTAATTTGGAGACTGTTGCAAAGAGTTTTTTCATTGGAGTTCGGGCATGGCTCCTTTTTGTGACTGTCAAGATCCTGATTTTAGGTTTTTTGGTTCTGTGTATTTTTTGTGTTAGGTTTCTTAGGTTTTGTCTTAGTTTCAGAGTTTTGTTTGTTGTTCAGTATTTCCTGGGTTTGTTTGTGTTTACTAGTGTCCCTTGTGTTGATTTGTTCCCTTGTCTTGTGTTCTAGGTTCCTGTCTTTAATTATTCTTGGATTTCCCTTGTTTCAATTGTACCTGATCCCTGTGTTTCACTTCCTGGTCCTGGGTTTTCCTCCCCTGTGATTGCCCCCATGTGATTCACTCGTGTCTTGTGCCACACCTGGGTTTGATTAGGTCTTGTGCATTTCCTTAATCCCTGCCTTCAGTTTAGTCTTTGTCCGTTCATTGTCGTGTCATGTCTACCTGTGTTTCGAGCCCTTGTTTCTCCTGTGTCTTCCCCTGGGTTTTTGAGTTTTTGAGGTTTGGATTTTGGATTTTGATCTGCTTTTTTTTTAGCTGAGACTTTGGAACTTTTGGAGTTTTTGGTTTAAAGTAAAGACTGTTTTTGTTAAATCTGCATTTGATTCTGTCCATCTTTTTTTCCCGGTGCTTCGTCCTGACACAACCATAGACTGTACAATCAGTGGATGTAATGACGTTCGGCTCAAACTGAAGCTTCCAGCAGATGCCCCGCCCCCTGGTGTCTGGCTGCAGTATAGGTCATAGGTCGTTACCATTTTCCACCCCAAACTTATGAGTTAGGCTTCTTTCGGCAGATTTATTGATTATAGTCCTCATGAGCCTGTGAGTCATTTTCATTGCCACAGAATGGTCTTTAAAGCAAAGATAAGAAATCTGTGGCTAAATGTTTAACAGCCATGTTTTAACAAAAGTATAAATGACTGTGAGTAACATCAAAGTGGACCACCTATTGATTAACAGGCGCTCTTAAGTGGATTCAAATTATTTTTCTAACATCACCCTGGTTAGATTTGACAGTTATCGGAAACACAGCAGCTAGGTTTTTTCTTCAGTCTGTGGTTGTTAATCACTTATTCCTCCCCGTGTGAGTCGTGCGGCTTCATAGAGGAATGAAGATGATTCACGTTAAAACCATTTTCCTCACAAAAGAGACAGATTTAGAGAAATAATCCTCAGAGGATTAAAAATATGGATCCACTTCAGCTTCTTATCAGGTCATGGTGACACAGAGAGCAATAAGCAGCATGAGGAGAGGCACAGAATGATCCAAGGACCTGTAATTTAATATTAACCTATGACTCATGCTGTTTACAAAAAGGAGATATTTGCTGAGTGGATCAAATCTGATGCAGGGTTTTTTTTTTTTTTTCATGTGGTCATGATGATGAGTAAGAATACAGGGACCTAGATATAAAACAGAATCTGATACACAGAGTATTCATTTCCTCATCCTCCACTCGAAACATAGTGGAGTTCATTCACTGCGAAGCGCTCCAGAGCTGAGCGTCACGTTGGCATCAGCCCCAGCTGGTCAGAAGTCAGGTCCTGCACAGACTGCCCCCGCAGTGCCCCACCATCTGCTGTCAGTCCAAAACATCATGTGGTTGGTTGAGTTTCTGTGAGAAGAAGACGCTCCAATTCCTGTTCAACTCCATTTTTATTCTCCTCTCGGTGCTCACACCCCCTCATCAATCTGATCAGCGCATCATTTGGAGCCTTGTTGAGCTTGTTACACCTTTCGTGACTCACCAGCTGCCATCTCTATCCTCTTATTTGTACTGCTGCCACTGATGCTCTTTTTGGGCTGGGTGTTAGCTGTCACTAGTTTTATCAGTCTCCCAGAATAAGCAGCAGCAGGAACAGCCTCTGTTATCTATATGTGCTTTACATAAGGCAGAAAGAACAGTATGTATTTATACGAGAAGAACTCCAGGCTTGGCATCTGATCTGATATTAGTGGAAGCACAGAGTCAGAGGTATGTTTGTGCACATTTCTGATGTGCGTGACCTACGCTCAGCGGGGGGTCAAAGTGAGTTCTTTTCTGGTTTTGTTTTCTTCCTTTTTTAGCATCTGAACTCCTACTTCTTACAGACCTGAAGGCAGGAATGTTACAGGTTGTATTCTTTGGATCCCAGATCCCTGTCAGAGATTATTTCTGTGGTTTTGAAAACTGAGTTTCCTGCAAATGAGTGAATGAGAAATAATTGCTGTGTCCCAATTCGTGTACTTCTGTACTTACACTTACCGTAATTTCTGGACTATAAAGCGCATCTGGATATAAGCTGCACCAGCTAAATTTGGGGGAAACTGCAGATTGTTCCATATATGAGCCGCACTCAACTAAAAGCCGCAGGTTTTTTAATGTTTGATTCCTGTATATAAGGAGGGGATTGTCTGGACAGAGGCAACTGTTTGGGAGCGCAAAACGTCCTAATTATTAACATTTGTGAAACAAAATAAATCTTTCAACCAATCAATCAAACTTTCACATCTTTGACATGATGAACAGCATTCGTGCAGTGCACAAATAATACAACGGTGCGTTCCCAGCCCATGTCCTGCACTCATAGTATTGGTGCAGTATAACAAAAAACAAAACTTACAGCGCTTGATGAGGCAATAACGTTAAGTGGATGAATGTAACTTTTTTTCAAAAGTGCTTGCCTGTAACACGGCAGCAAAGGTGCAGTAACACGGCTACTTAACAAAATAACCAGCATCTTTCCAAACAAGTGCCAACACAGCAGTAAAGGTGCAGTAACGCTGCAGTTCACTGTATCAAAACAATCAGCTACTATACCAGAAAAGTCAGTCATTAATCCTCCTGTCATCATCTTCCTCCTGCGTATTAAAACCATCAAAGTCCTCTACCAGTGTCAGAAACAAACTTATTGCATTGACTCAGTTCTTCACGCTGCTGTCTTTAACGTCTCACCATTGATTCACTGAAGCCAAGGGCATGTGCAGCAGCTGTGATTCCTTCTTTATCAGTCAGATCGATTACCTTTCAACTTAAAGCAGCATCATATGCACTTCTCTGTTTATTTTCCATAATGAGGGATGAGCATGAACGCTTCCTTGGCACAAACTGTCTCGCTCTCCTACTGTCAGTCTTGCGCTCGTTGCCTGGCGCCAACTGTCTGCCTTGCGATTGCTCTTGCGCTTCCCTTACAGTGCGCCCCTGGTGGCCGTTAGCTGTAAAAATCCATAGGATTGAGCCGCGCTGTTGTGGAAGCCGCAGGGTCCGAAGCAAGTGAAAAAAGGAGCAGCTTATGGTCGGGAAATTAATAATAAATAATAATAATTCATTTTATTTAAAGGCTCTCGGGTCACCCAAGGACGCCGCACAGAACAGATTTAAAAACACACTCCAATTCAAAATTTAAAAGTTTATAAGGAATACAAAGTTTAGAAACAGTCATGGTGGAAAAAATGGGTTTTGAGGTGGGATCTGAAAGAAGTTAAAGAGCCGATGTCTCGGATATCGGGTGGGAGGGAGTTCCAGAGATGTGGGGCAGAGCGACTGAAGGCCCTGGACCCCATAGTGGTCAAGCAGGCTGGGGGGGGGGTGTTGAGACTGAGTGAGAATGAAGACCTGAGGGTTTGGTACTATTTCAAGTGCAGAAGTGCGTTCACACTGATAGTTTGGAAAAATATGTTTCAGTTCAATTTCTCAGCTAATGCACTCAAAAAGGTCATAAAGTTGAGTGTGAAACGCTGAACGCTTCCCACATCCAGTGGTTACCATTTTGGCTGGGAGGGTTATATTACAGTTATATAATATCACCCATGTTTTAAACAAAATGTTGACAGTGTTGTTTTTAAAATGTAAGACTGGTTTTGACACTTTTTGAAGACACTGAAACTTGCTACACTGAATGTAAAAGTTGAACACAAACGCAAGAAAAATTGATGGTTTTAACAAAATGAACATATTTATTAACAGGTTCTAATGAATGTGTAAATACCTTTATAAACCAGCTGATGTGAAACTAAAACAAACGTTGGTCTTTTGACTGTGAACACAAAAAAATGTGTAAAAACTTTAATGAAACTCAAGATGTTCAAGTTGATTTTAACTGTGAACAGAAAAAAATGCGGAGGACTCTTGTGAAATTTAAAATGTGAAAGTGTCAATAAAATCTTTCGGGGAAAAAAATGGCTGGAAGGGGCTGGAATAAATCAGCCATTGTTGATGGTTGCACTTAATGGAAAAATGTCAACTGTTTTGAAATGTGATCCTCACTCCTAGTTAATGTGAAACAGCAGTGTTTGATTTGAAACAACACAACCCTGGAAGATTCCCTGCACCGTTCCACTCAGTGTACAGTGTATGTACTGTACTTCATGTAAGTGTACTTGAGGAAGTACACGATGTGAGACACAGCCGAGGTGTTGAGTCCTGAAGTGTAACCTAGACAAATGTCTTGCCACCGAAAGACTAGTTTTACTAACTCAGCTCACTATGGAGGCTACTTTTTCATCACTCCGGACTGGATGTGAAGATTTGTCATAAAGAGAGTACTTAGAGACTGCTGGAAGAGTGCCATTGGATTTCGTTTTTCTTTTCCCGGACTAATCCTGTATATGCAGACGGGCGATCGAGCTGCCTTCGTCTTCTTAGGACACGACTTGGGTTTCTTCTTTATATGAACTTGGACTGGAGGCTGTAGGTCCTGAACTAAAAGCTCAGGTTTCTTTTATTTTGGTTTGCTCCTAGAGTGAAGCGGCCATTCAGTTGTAGACAAAACAGTGATTTCTAATCTGCAAGTTGTACGAAACAAAGCTGCACGACTCGCTCTGGCCTGTCCATCAGGTGTGAGACTGAGCATGGAGAACATGCATACCAGGCTCACATGGCTCAGAGTGAAGGAAAGACTGGAATGTAACCTGGTTCCATTTTTCAGAAATATTCTTAATAACATGCAACCAATTAGTCTGTACCCACAAATCAAATTTATAAAGATCAATACAGTTTCATGACCATGCAGGCTGCTCGTGGTCAGATTGTTCAACATAAGCCTAGAAGTAATATGGTTTGATCTGTGATGTACAGAGCGATCTCAGCATGAAACATTCTACCAGTCACTATTATTCAGGCTCCTTGTAGAGCTAGTTTTAAGAGACTTTTAAAGAAACATTTTAACACTACGCCAGGAACATAAATACTTACTTCTTCTTACTTTTTATGTATTTATCTGTAGATGTGTTCTTTGTTTTTGTTTTTTGATATTTGATATTAAGGGGGAAAATTGTGTTTTCTTTTTATACACGTGTATTTCAACCCTGTATGTTTTATACTGTTTATTGAACTTGTATTTTACACATTGTTATTGTGGACTTTCTGTGTGTTTGTTTTATGTGGACCCCAGGAAGAGTAGCTGCTTGATTGGTGGCAGCTAATGGTGATCCAAAGAAATAAAGAAATAAAGTTTTGGGCCTCACGGCTCCCAAGCATCACCTGCAACTTAAGGGTTTTTGAAGCTTTATAAGCCAGCTGGTGTGATTGTGGGACCCTTACATAGTTTGTTATTTTAAGATCAAAAACTGAGAAAGGGTAGGTTTTAAAGTGAACAGATCATTAATTGTTTGTTTACATGTTATATTGTTTTTTTATATAACTGTTCAGTAAACTGAAAGTTTGCATTTAACTCAATAGTTTGGTTATTTCATCCGTTTTAAAAGTGTGTGACAGTGATATGGTTTCTAAGTGTGTTTAAAGTGAAATAAGAGTCGTTGTAGAACTTTAAAGGAACACAGGGAACATAAGATACAGTAACATAGTCAAAGCAGTAGATCTATATTAGTCCTCTATATTATATTGAATAATCTAGGGGCCCTAGTACAGTGGGTAAAGGTGGACTACAAAAGGTTTAGTTAATTTAGCATTCATGTTTCTGTCTCAAATTCAGAGCACAGGGATCACTTTACTGATAGAATATGTCCCAGTTTGATTATTTATTAATTATTTATCCTTTTACTAGTGTGTATCCGATTGTAAACTCTGAAACTGAGTAATAAAACCCAGTCTCCAATGTCTCAGGAACACTAGATAATAGTTATAGAGCGAATTTTAGAGAAAATTAAGATTGTTTCTCTTTTCAAACCACATGCTCATGAAGGAAACTCAGAGAACTCTGACAGAAATATTAAGTGTTTTTTTTTCTCTCTCTCAGATTCAAATTATCTTCATAAAGAAAAAACAGGAAAACGAATCACAGAAATAACCGATGATGAATAGTTATTTTCCATTGTATTTAACTCTTGCTCAAATTCATCATCCAACCCCAAAACTCAAACAACTCAGAGTTGATCCTCTTATGGCAGTTGTGTCCAGTATTTTGGTTGTTTTTGTTTCTGTGCTGCCATGGTTACGTTCATTATTTCAAGCTAAGAGTTGTTAAGATTTCAAGTGTTTTGGTTTTTAGATTAGATTCCCAGCGTTTCTGTGATGTTTGTTTTTGTGAATGTATTTATCAATTAAAAACTTCTTGTACCATCTTTGCCTGAGAGTCTCATGTTTGGGTCTTTGTGGTGAGGAATGTTATGAATCACTAATTTCTCTCTTTGAATGGACTGAATTCTGGTGAACTGACTAAGTAACAGCTTTCTGATGTTTTAGTTGATATGAAGCCAATCATGAGATGACAGTCTGTGGGTGAACACAATCAGACTTGCAAGACTGTGGCTAATGTTAGCAACGCTAGCATCACTAGCAAAGTGTACCACAGAGACCTCTGGTGCCCCCCAGGTGAGGAATTAGAGCCATCCCATCTGGTAAGGAGCATTCCAACAACTTTGGCTAACATTCCCTTTAAGTTTTCATTTAATGTCAAAAGAACATTTCAAGAATGTTTATCATTTAATTTAACGTTACTATAATGTTAACTGTTAACAACAGAAGAGTGAAAAACATTGAGTGGAAAGTTTTCTCCAAATTCCCAGACTGATCTAGAATAACATTCTCTGCAAACATTTGAAAAATGTTTGGTGTTATCCTGACCAAACCTTGTAACCATGAGTGAGGAGGGCACACGGTGGACATAAGAGCCTTGTTATATTATTTCTTGCTTTAGACTGTCACAGTCTTTCATATAGTCTTATGTTGCCTGCTAGACATCTTGTCCAAGGTTGATATGAATTGTTGAAATATATTACAGCATTTTCTCTAATGCTACGCTGCCTGATAGACATCCTATTCATCCTCAAGGTTGATGTGAATTGTTGACAGATAGCTCTGGCTCCAGCTTTGGTCTGTGACCTGCTGGAACCTTCACCTACATACACGCTCTACAAACACTCACACACTTTGATAGTACATTTCTCTAAAGTCTGATGACAGCTGTGGGTTGAGACAGCCTTTTCAATCATAGTTGATGGCCAATCATATTCTAGTGTTTAGGTAACTCAACCTCTGTGCAGACGAAGCCAATGAATGTTATAAATGTACAATATACCCAGATATCGGGGGTCACTCTTTAGGGAGAGACCAGCGCCGTAAACTTTATCTGTGACCTGAATAAATGCTGAACTGAGGAATTGTTCTTCTTCATGTAATTCTTGGGAGGTGATCGTCAAAAGAACTGGGTAATTTCTGACAGCCTTTTGTACATGATTACATCACACAGGTGACACATGCTGTCTATGCCCCGTGGTGCTGTCTGTCTATGCCCCACAGCCTAGGATGGCTTGCAGTTTATATAGAGAATGTTACCCAGGAACTTTGAGAGCTTAAAGACAACTCCATGCTGAAAACATGTTTTCACTTAATGTTTTCAGAAGGTTGTCAGCGAACATTTTAAGGATACCACTAACCATCTCAGAATGTTTGCAGAGAATGTTATTCTAAATCATTCTGGGAACTTGAAGAAAACAATAAGATTGTTTTTTTAAACATTAGAGCATAATATTCTAACAATTAGTGATGGTCAAAGCAGTTCTTTTCAGTGAACTGAATCATTGGAATCGGTTCAGTAAAGTGATTTGTTCAAAAAATTTGTTCAGCGAATCGTTCAGTACTGCTCTGCAGCTCCACCTGCCAGTCAAAATTTAATGAGCTGAAACAATGCCAAACACTCAGTTTTGCTCAGGATTGTACTGAGAATTGCAGGTGGTGAATAATTCTGAGCTCCGGTTCAGTCACTGAACCGTGTCTCTGTCTTTCAGTTTGCGATTCGTTCACGTACTGTTCGTACACCTTCAGTACGCGCAGTACGAATCATTGACACGGAGCTCCAGTTCAGTTCACGATTCGTTCACGCACTGGATTTAGTCCCTTCAGTCAGTTCAGTATGGATCACTGATTCAGTTCAGTGCCTGAGCTGTGTCTCCCTATCTCAGTCATTCATGAACTAAACGTGTATTGAGACCATCATCATTGATTTTAAAACAGTCAGCTGAGTAAATATGGATATATAAGCTGTTTGCAAACCGACAGGCGCTATAATAAACACATTTATTTTCGTGACATTTAGATATTTACTACGACATCAATGTTGGTGACACGAGAGGGTGATGTAGGGGCGGGCTTAAGCGACACAGGACTTCTGACCGACTCTGTCCTGTCTGTTGAGTCATTACTAGCATTGACATAAATGGGTGAGAGAGGGAGGGCTTGGGCGACTAACGGTCAAGAGAGACAGAGACAAGAGACAGGAGAGAGGAGCGCAATTGCAGTTCACAAATGAACAAATATTTTCAAGGAAGTGATTCGGTTCAGTTCGTTCACCCAGATGATTCGTTCATTTGAATGAATTGTTCACAAACGACACATCACGACTAACAATGTCACTTAACATTTTAACAAGTTGTCACAGAATATTTTAAGAACTTTTTGAGATAACCTTATCTTAGAACATTCTGTGAACTTGGAAAAATGGTTGCAAACACAGACGCCATTTAACTTCAGTTAATCTGTAAACTGGCAGAGATGGTGAGCTAAAGCAGTAGCCTAGCCCTGAAGCAAACAGCAACAATGCACTGGCTTCCTCTTTTTTGACTCCAAAGTTTGTGGCCTATAAGGTTTTAATAAACAAAGCTGGTGGTTTTATTTGGCAGTGACCTGAGGCATGAAACATTTGAAATAGCATGCAGAAAAAAAAAAAAAATCACGTCAGAGGTTGGGCTGGAAGAATCCCAAAATATAAAGCATTACAAACAGCATTTAACTGATTCTATTAAAAGTGGAGTTTATTAAAGAACTCAGTAAACAAATGGAAATGTGTATAAAAGCCTCAGGCGGTCTGCTAGGACTAGTGGCTTGTTGTGACTTATACTAGCTCACATTTGCAACCACCAGACATGTCTGTGTTTATTGTTCCCCAACTTAATGACTCTTCTCCACTTTTTCTTACTTTTCAGCCTTTAACCTACAACAGCTACTTGTGTCCACTTTCCCTGCTGGTTAGCAAAAGTTTCATTTCCTGACATACAGTGATCTCTTCTGTGCTCGAGCTTCAGTCCCACACAGTGTAGAGCATTAACACACACATAACAGAAACTTCAAAAATGACCCTGTTCATTTTTGTATATACACACACTGATTACAAGCAAATAGATCACAGGTGAGGATGGTTACCTTTAGCAGACATTCAAACACATCTGTACTAACTTTTGTGCATTTATCAGGACAAAACCACCAGAGATGTGTCAACTTTCTGTTGTCATTATGATTTAAAAAGGGCAAACTTTTTTTTTTTTCAACAAATGTCTCCACTCAACCTCTAACCATGAGTGATAAAAAGGATTTTGTGTTATCATTTGTATTTTCTGAGAAAAGGCCAAAAAATCAGAAACTCTACTGGAGGGGGTGTAAACTTTTGGGCATCTTTTCTCGTATTTAAACCTTCCTAACCCTTTATGTCCTATTCGTTCTCGCTTCTTGCGCACCCCCCACCTTCTCTCTTGGTCTCCTTAGGTTCCTCTAAAGGGGGGCTCTGTTGTACCCAGGAGAGACAGTGGACTCCTGTGTTAAAAAATTGTTTAAACACTTTATTATTGATGTGTGGTTCTTGCTAGTGGAAATGAAACCTTGAAGATTTCTGTGATATCAGGGTTTTATCAAAAATAAGTAGTTTGTGAGACTTTTTTTTTTCCTCATGAGCTGAAAAGAATTCCCTCTTTCTCCTTTTTCTTTCCTCTTCCTTAACTCATAAAGGGTTGACCTCAGTCCCCTTAACCTGCCAATACAGCAAAGAGAAGACACTTTTACTGATTTAGACTTGGTGTCCCAGGGATGGGGAGAAAGAGAAAGAGTAGAATGAGCCATCTCCTCACTCCTTAACCCCACATTGTTTTTCTTTAGGTCTCTGTGATAATGGTTTGGCTGAGGATCTCTTTACTTGCTGCCAGTGATTGTCAGAGGAGCCAGCGTTACCTCTGCATTCACAGCTGGTAAACTGGGCTCCTGTGCTGCAGACGAGCTCCTTACATCAACTCTCTCCTGATTGCTCGATGAGCTGCAGGTGGGTCTAGCTCTATGTGCTCAATGGCTGCAAAACAATCACTGGTTAAATATTCTCCTTCTACCATCTTCCCCAGCCCTGAGGATGTGATGCTGCACTTTATGAGGACTTTTAGGGTCAGTTCTCCCTTTGTTTGGTGCATTGAATCATCCCTGTCAGCTTTAGCTCATACAAGTGTCCGTGTGTGTCTGCAGCTAACAGTCTGTCACCAGCACGTTTAGAATAACTCTTGTTTGTCTCTGTGGAGCCTGCAGACCTGAACAGATGCATGTGGGAGAGCACATGTGTTGTGTCCATAAATAGAGCAAAGGAAGAAAAATTTTTGCTGGTAAAGTGTTCTCAATAGAGCTTAAACCAAGAGAAGTGCTCAGCTAACATCCTTATTTATTTATTTATTTATTTATTTATTTATTTCATTGCACAAAGAAAAAATAGCACGAAAAAGACAAAAAAAAAACTGAGCAAAGCAATAACAAAGAAACTCCTCAGGGCTTATCAAGTAGTCCTTCTAAGTCCAGAACAAAAATACAGTATATTAACACGCGTACATATACACATACATTCATTCATATACACATACATACAAATACATCTACACTTGTTTCCAAAAGTTTACAACCTCCAGCAGAAATTCTGATTTTTTGGCATTTTTTCAGAAAATATAAATAACACAAAATCCTTTCTATCACTCATGGTTAGTGGTTGAGTGAAGACATTTGTTGAAAAAAAAAATAGTTGACTCGTTTTAAATCATAATGACAACAGAAACTTCAAAAATGACCCTGTTGAGAAGTTTACACAACTGGTGGTTTTGTCCTGATAAATGCACAAAAGTGAATACAAATGTGTTTGAATGTCTACTAAAGGTAACCATCCTCACCTGTGATCTATTTGCTTGTAATCAGTGTGTGTGTATAAAGAAATGAACTGGGTCACTTTTGAAGTTTCTGTTGTCATCATGATTTAAAAAGAGTAAACACAGTTGTTTGTTCATAAATGTCTTCACCCAACCTCTAACCATGAGTGACAGAAAGGTTTTCGTGTTATCATTCATATTTTCTGAAAAAGCCAAAATATCTGAAAAAATTGGAGGGAGTGTAAACTTTTGGACACAATTGTATCTGGATATGAGACTTTTTCAAGATCACTTACAAAGTCCTCACTGTCCCTTTAATTATGTCAGTTTGCCTATTCACATTGGATCTGCTCCATTGCAGTCTGGCTGCATCCTTTCACCAACAGGTTGCAGCAGATAAGCAACTCCTCTATTTCTTTTTCCAGATGCTGGAGCTGTGACACATCAATTTTCACAAAGCAGATCAAGCTGCATAGGAATTTATCATCAGAATTAAACAAATCGTGTCAAAATCAGATTGCATTTAGCTCCCTGTACAAATCCAAAAACGGATATACAACCCCAATTCCAATTAAGTCGGGACATTGTGTAAAATGTAAATAAAACTGTTTGCTCATTTTGAAATGGATGCCTGCCTATTTCAAAAAGGCTGGGCCAGGGGTACGTTTACCATTGTGGTACATCACCTTTCCTTCCAACAACACTCAATAAACATTTATGAACTGAGGACACTAATTGTTGAAGCTTTGGAGCAGGAATTCTTTCCCATTCTTGCTTGATGTACAACTTCAGTTGATCAACAGTCTGAGGTCTCTGTTGTTGTATTTTGTGCTTCATAATGTGCTACACATTTTTAACGGGCAACAAGTCTGGACAGCAGGCAGGTCAGTCCAGTACCTGCACTCTTTTACTACAAAGCCACACTATTGTAACAGGTGCAGGATGTGTCTTGGCATTCTCTTACTAAAATAAACAATAAACTTTTGAACTTTGCATTGGTATCAATCTGGATGTTCTTTTTCCTCTTTGGCCTGGAGGACACAACGTCCATGATTTCCAAAAAAAACAATTTGAAATGTGGACTCATCAGACCAAAGCAGACTTTCCCACTTTGCCTCAGTTCATTTGAAATGAGCTTTGACCCAGAGAAAGCGGCATCATTTGTGTGTTGTTGATGTATGGTTTTGTCTTTGCATGGTAGAGTTTGAACTGTCACTTGTAGATGTAGTGATGAACTGTGTTAACTCACAATGGTTTTCTGAAGTGTTCCTGAGCCCACACAGTAAGATCCTTTACACAACGATGTCGGTTTTTAATGCCTGAGGGGTCAAAGGTCACAGGCATTCAAAATTGGTTTTTGGCCTTGCGGCTTACATGCAGAAATTTCTCTAGATTCTCTGAATTTTCTGATTATATTATGGACTGTTGATTATAGAATCCCTAAAGTCCTTACAATTGAACAGTGAGAAACATTGTTCTTGAGCTGTTAGACTATTTTTTCATGAAGTTGTTCACAAAGTGGTATCTGTCTTTGCTTGTGAAGGACTGAGCCTTTTAGGGATGCTCCTTTTATACCCAAATATGACACACACCTGTTCCCAATGAACCTGTTCACCTGTGAAATGATCCAAACAGCTGTTTTTTTTTCAGCATTCATCAACTTTCTCAGTCTTTTGTTGAGCCTGTCCCAGCTTTTTTGAAATGTGTTGCAGGCATCAAATTCAAAATGAGCAAATATTTGCACAAAAATAATTGACTTTTTTGGTTTGAACATTAACTATCTTGTCTTTGTGGTGTATTCAATTGAATATAGGTTGAAGAGGATTTACAAATCACTGTATTTTTTTTTTTATTTACATTTTTCACAACGTACTAACTTCAATGAGGAATTGAGGTTGTATAACCATGTTTGGAAAAAGTAGAAAAAAGAAAAGATAAAACTTGAAGTCATATTAACTTAAAGCCATCACTCTAAAACCCCCCCAGTGAAGGGACGATCAGTCAATGGGTGCAGCCTGATAGACATTTGTAATGGTGTACAGATAGAGAGGTAGGAGAGGATCTCTTTAATTGTCGCCCCCTCGTCTCCTCTTTGCTCCGTTTCTAAATGAATCTCTCCAAAGCGTCTTGTTATGGACCGGTGCATCAATATGCCTCATCAATACAACTCTGTCCAGACAGTCAGGTAATGACCAGGGCTGTTAATGGGAGTTTTCTGACAACAGGTCTGAAATACATCCCCTCAAGCTTGAGTGTACTTCTTTCAGCAGATGCACTTTTGCAGTAGTTGGTGTTATTTTCCACAGCAGCAGGTTTCCTTCCTCTGACTTTGCTCTGATTATGATGAGCTTATCTCTGTAAAAGTTTACTCAGCCCTCAGTTACACACCCCAAACTCAAGAAGATGAATAAAAATGCTCTCCAGAATGAAAGATAACGTGCCACCTCTGACTCAGACTGGAGTGAACGTTCTCATATAGCTGCTTCAGGCTGCACTGTATTCGTGACATCCCCCAAAAAATACAAGACAGGACGAGCTATATAAATCTGTCTAAAAATATTTTCTTTCATTACAGATAAAGTTTGAACAATGCAGTCCCGTAGAGCTGGCAAATTGGTTCCCCAGACATTTCCTCTTTGAAGACACAGGAATCCAACAAGTTCTGGCTGCTCATTTTTAGGTCAGACATGCTTTAACAGTAACACACAGCAAAATATGTATCCTGAAAACAATGTCAAGTGCAGCTCTGAGGCTTGTTTACACTGTTGTTTGAATTGTTAATAGGTGCATTGTGGCTTCATTGTCACTGTATCAGCTTTGATGGTGAAGCGAGGAATACTGTACGTGTCTGTGTGTGCTGTATTCACAGAACAAGCAGTCAGTGTTTAGGGACGGTTAAAAGAGGAGAGAAACAGCTGCTTCATTATTCACTCTGACAGAGAGAGAGAGAGAGAGAGACAGAAATAGAGAATCAAAGACGCAGAGAGAGAAAACAGATGAGAGGACAGAGAGTGTTTTAGTCTTGGAAGTGTTTCCATGTAATGTCATAACTTATTGTCTTCACAGTGCTCAAATCCCATTACCTCAAGTAATGCAGTATGTGTCAACTGGAGGCCTCTCTCCAGCCAAAAAGCAGAGAAAAAAAAGGAAAAATCAAGACTGAGTCCAAGGGGGCATTTCAGTCCATGTCAGCGCTCCACTCGTTTCCAAAATGCATGGATTCTACTCTGAAGTCTTAGTAAAGAGGATTGTTAGATGTGTGAAACTACTTGAGGTACTTAAAAAACCTGATCTGTTTCCTTGTTTTTCTGCTTTGGTTTCAAACTCTCTTTTCTGGCCTTTGAATGTGTAATAGTGGTCTGAGTGTATGCATAGACTGTGAATAAGAAGAGGTTAGAAAATTCCTCCTGAGGTCTAAAGTAAAGCACGACAAAGCTATCCAAGTGTATTTGTCTTCTCTTTTCTCTTGCAAGAAGCAGCAAAAAAACAGTGTTGCAGAGAGTGGAAAGAAGCTCAACAAGCGTGAGTCCCTGAACCGCTTATGTTCAGGAAGACAAATAAAAAATGAAGAAGAAAAGATGCAGACAAAGTCAACCAGATCGTAAGAAGGTCGACAGGAACACAAGTTTTACAAGTACGTGTCTCTATTTCATGCTGAGTGATATTGAAGACTTTCCTTTATCAAATCAATGTTATGAGTCAGACGTCAACAAGCCACACACGGGCTCAGGTGCACCGAGTTACTGCAATCAGCTCAGACCACCAGGAGGGAGGAGAAACACACACACACACACACACACACACACATGTAAGTGGACAAAAACTCCCAGATGCACCACAGTTTGTAGCCCATTCCACATGTAGCCGTGTATCTGTGAAATCACATATTTCTATACATTTAGGCCTGACATCCACACAAAACCACAGTCTTATGTCACCAAAAATTATATTTTCTGAAAACTCCAGTTTCAAGGTTTTGTGTTTACGCTGATCAACAGAGTTTTTTGGATCTCACACCCTGTGACAAAAGAAGCCATTAAGATCATATTTGCATCGTTATGCAGGGTATTAATGTTGCAAGCGTGTTAGTTTTAACATTGATGCAAACACTTCCTGCAGCTTATTGTTTTGAGTGCATCTTACTACTTACATTAAACAGTTATCTTCTTTAATGATCCAAACGTCTGCAGAACACTGCAACTTATTGGTCCAGCCTGCTCAGGGCCACACTTCTTGACAGATTTGCCCAGTATCATGTGGATGATTTTGTTGTTGTTGTTGTTGTTATATGGGGTGAAATTTGTGCCACTAGAAACTGAATTTGAATTTTTGTATTGGATTTGAAAAGCATGGCATTTGCCACTAACAGGAGGTTGGTGATATTTTTACAGATCAGAAAAGAGAATGATTTGGCAGAAGACTAAGCTATTACACTGGGGAACACAATTCTTGTTGAGATAGGTCTGACAGCTGTTGTCAACTAATTTTTTGGGCACAGAATCCAAAACTGATATCAGTTTTTCTCAATCACATCAAGTTTTTGAAATATAGGATCCCCATTTTCTTAAAAACACTGGGGAACAATTTGAAAAAAAAATCTGTTGAGTTAGATTTTTATGCTGTTCAAAAGTAAAGTTAACATGCTGATTCTAAAATTGCAGTCAGTTTTTTGTTTGTTTGTTTGTTTTTCTAGCACATCAAGTTTTTTCTCTAAATAACCAAAACTCAATCAGTGGAATTTTGCATATCTGGAGAGTAAACTCTGGAGGAAAAAAAAAAAACTTGACGTTCTTGAGAAAAACTGACTGAAGTTTTGGAATCAGCACGCCAATTTTACCTTTTATCAGCATAAAAATCAAACGCCACAGATTTTTTTTTTTCAGTTTGTTCCCCAGTGTTATCTGCATTATATTCTAGACAACTCCAGTGGTCTCACTAGTGTGACTGAAATTTCCTCTGCCTCTTGTTTGCATTTTGAGCAACCTTGCCCAGCTATTGTCCTCAAGTTTTGGAAAATATTTTACCAGTCAAATGAACGAGAAAAAAGCCTAGACCTCACTCTGTGTTCTGTTTAATCTAGCGTTTTAAGCAAACTGGCAGGAAAAGGGGAGAGAAATCAGAGGAGCTGTCTGCAGTGGTGCCTTTCATCCATTACACAAACACGAGCAAAGTGACAGACATGACACGTACGTAGAAGCAGTCGACACCACACCATCTCACACAGATGACTGACAAATTAACGTTTTTTTGTCGTATGAATGTGATGTGATAATATTTATTTTCAAAGGCAATATTTTAACCTGACCAAGCGGGCCAGTGGAGTGCGCAGTCAGCTGGCCCCGGGGCCTTTCAGCTGAGCATCCGGGCCTGCGGGCCTGTTATAATGTTGAGCCCTTTAAGCTGCATCACTTATTATAGCCCTCTGCTATTAAAGATGCATCACTCAGTAATTTAATTTTATGCATATGCATTTATGACCTATATTGGCTACATTATGATAACCAAGATAAATTATTCTGCTTGAGTTTAGGAGACTATAAATTTCATAGGTTTTCCAGGGCACAAGGGTGCAACACAGGAAGTAGATGTGCCTGGGCAACGTGACCAACATGACAGACATATTAAGAAAAAATAGTACCCAATACAATTTTTTTTAATGTTCCTGTTGGGCTCAGGAACACCAAAAGTTCCTACGTTTCTGGTTTTGTTTTGGTTCAATGAATTTTTTCAAACCCCTGCACAAAACACATGAACATCTGACAGTGGGCACCTAAAACGAACAGCCACAGCAAAGTTTCCAATAATAAGGTAGACATTTTAATCAGTCCATCAGGCAAAACAATTAAATTAAATTAAATCAAAATGACAGAAGGGTAGAGAAAAAGACAGAAATAAATGATTAGTTAGTTCAGTAATTGAAGAGAAAAGAGACTTGGGTTACATTAAACACACCATCAAATGTGAACAGTGAGAAGTAAATTGCAGTCATTGATTTTTATGAACAGATCCTTTATCATCAACCATTTGAAATAATGGCCAAGGTCATTTTTCAGGTTTTCTGAAAACTAAAATGTGAACTAAGTATTGAATTTATGATACTGACTAATTTTGTCACTTAGAAGGGTTATAATGACAGATGACTATTGACGTACTAATTACTTACAATTATGTAACACTAGAGGAATAAATGACAGGTTTTAAACACACCTTTTTAACTGAGGAGATTTTAAACCTTCAAGCCTGACAATAATAAAAGATAATTTAACAAGTGGGCTGATGATTTAACAGTGTTTAAGTCTTGGCCTGGAACATACTGCTTCACACTTTCAGCCAACATGACACTGTCATTTTCATTGGATGAGGCCACACTAGCCAAATCCACAATGTTACAGCGACCCAGTCATCCTTTTTCTCACTGTTTGGCTTCACCTTTAAGTTCAGCTCCATGTCTTATTTACAATTCAAGCTCCTCTTTAGAGCCTCTTATAGTTTGATGTAACATCGATCAGGTCGAGAGAGATTCAGGTTGTTCACAGCACCGTCTTTATGAATTCAGTTCCTGATTGATTGATGTAAATCCAGGATTCTGATTTGCTGTATAAGATAATGCAAGACCTACATAAAAATGACTGGCAAAGAATACCTGCACACGTTTACCTTTACATACAATGACAGAATGACAAATTAGTAACCCAGGTTACAACAGTCAAAAAGGAGCAGGGCGTTAATATCAACTTTGACAAAAAATGATGTTAAAAGACACTGATCTAATCCAGCGGTTACCAACCTTTTAGAGCCACAACCTCCAATTTAACATGCACTGGTATCTGGGACCCCCAGATACAAAAATCAACACCAACAAATTAAAATCTTAACAAAAAAAGTAGGGAGAAAAACAGCCCATGGTTCAATTTGAATGTTTATGTGTCTGAACATGAAAAATAACAAGTCAACATTTTTGTGTAAGGAGATTTTGGTGTCTATGAATCTTGTCAGGCAAAAATACATTATGTTCAGTTCACAAGTCAAAAAAATCTGCCAATGGATTAAGAAAATTTTGCTCGCCAAGTTCCTTGAAATGCAAATAATGTCTTAATACAAGACGCTTTTTTACTTAGTAACTATTTTTAAAATTGTTACAAGCAATTCAGACCTCATTTTTGTCTCTTAAGAACTTGAAATGAGAAATTTTCTCTGGACTGGTTAGCTGAATGTGGCTCATATTAAGAATAAAAAAAACAATTTTTACAAAAAATATGACATAACTTGCTCAAATTTCAGTTTTTGCAGTGCAAAAT
The DNA here is from genome assembly GCA_008086565.1 of Thalassoma bifasciatum. Lineage (NCBI taxonomy): Eukaryota > Metazoa > Chordata > Actinopteri > Labriformes > Labridae > Thalassoma > Thalassoma bifasciatum. The sequence continues at coordinate 363,360 of RPOG01000342.1, forward strand.
CTGAACGAGTTGATGAACAATTGCTTATTTAACTCTTTCAGGAAATACACTACAGTTCAGAAACTTAGTGGGTACAACAACTTTTGGAACAATAATGAAGCAAAACAACTTAAACAACCCTGCCTGAAATTTTGTACTTTAATATTCAGAATCAGAATTTTCCCAAAATGACTTGGCGACCACGCACAAAGCATCTCGTGACCCCACATGGGGTCCCGACCCTCAGGTTGAGAAACAATGATCGAACCTACTTTTTGAGCAATCGTTTTCCAGTCTCTCTCATTGTTCTTAAGTTTTAATTTCACTAGCACTGTGGAAATGCAAATGCTGAGCCAAAAGCCGTTGAAATTACACTTGGTTTTCAGACAGTCGAGTTTTGCATCTTTGCAGCAGAGACTGTCGCTGATAAATGTTTTGACAATGTGTTTGTGGGCTTGACTGGTGTTAAAGATGCTGTCAGTGTAGACAGGCCCTTAAGGCTTCAAATGAAGTTCTAAAATCTCATCAATGATCTCATCTCTCATCTCAGCTGCACCGTTTCTATTCCTGCATCTCATACGAGGCCTGTGCTTTTGCATAAGAGAGGGTCATGAAGTACACACACAGCATCACTGATTTTGGACCCAGTACTTCCATTTCTGTAAAGGTCAGCACTGTCAAACACTGTGCACCCAAAATAACTACTTCAAAGTTTACCAGAGTTGAATTCTTGGTGGGATTGCTGTGCAAATTTGGACTTGACAGATCCACACACTAATGGAGTGACGCTTAAAGGAAATGTGACTTTTATGTATGTGATAAAATCTTATGTGATTAAATCTGCCTTTACTTGTTCACTGTAGATGAGCAAACCTGGAAGGATTCAGTGACATTTTTGTTGCCACCCAGAGCCTTTTTATGCATTCAGACCATGATTAACTATCAGTGTGAATATTTGGAGAACAGCTGACTGATGCGGTGCTTTGTCTCCACAACCTATTTGTCTTTGACTCATATTTTGTCAACACTGTTGAGTTTTATGACTTCATTTACATATTTATGCCTCTTAAATTAATCCTCAATGTGTGCATGTGTACAAAGCATGCATCATGATCGTGTTTCTCTCCCTCACTCCGCAGCACTTGGCTTCTACAACAATTTCCACGGCGTATATTTTATCTCATCCTGTCTCCTCGGTATATTTAGCCGGGGAAAGTTTTATCACCCTCCTCCAGCAGACGACCGTGGTCATTTGTACAATATTTCACATTTCAAATCAGCGCAGCACACATCCTGGAATGACAGCAGCGGTTTGTGCTCTCCTCAATCATGAGAGAATGAGCGCACAAAAATAATCACATTAGCATAGTAATCTGACAGAGAGGTAGTGGCAATGACTTATTTGCCTTGAGTTACAAACATCTGAATAGTTTTTGTCCAGCGTGCTCATTATGACAGAATCAGACGTTTATGAGGCCTGAAAACAGTTACTGGCAATTCATTAGTCAGCTCTGTGTGAGAAACTCCACTCCCATAACCTCAGAATAATAGTCAAACTCCACTTAGGAGTTAAATAAGAGGCTTTGGAGATGATTTAGTTGCAGCTATTCTGGAGTTTGATAGGTGCACAATGCTCAGACTGTTGTATTCATGGTTTGGTGCTGTATTGACGTCTAAATCAAACCCATGTGTCACTACTAATTCGAGGCAGTCCCTCTTGGTGCTTGAATGTTGTCTTTAACTCACAGAGGAAGGAGGAAGAAGCTGTGAAGTGTCTTGCTCCACATTGAACCGGTGCTCACCACACAGCTGGACACCCCACTAGAGGGAGTATTTACCTGCTTCTCCTCACACTCCTCCTCTGCCTCTGCAGGTCAAGAAAAGACTGGCTCATCTCTGAATCTTAAAAAGCTGTTGATAACACACACACGAGTGGACAGAAACTATTTGTCACAGCATCTCTTTGTGTTATCGTGTCTGCATGAGAGGGATTTGTTGTCTGACTCTCTACACTATTTTGTGTGATCACTAAAGCTGCTGCTGCTGTTGTGACAGCGGCTGCCGGTATCTGCAGTGTTCGACCGACAAGATAGATTTAGCTGATTAGCAGCTGAGTGTCTGTCGCTATGCTCTGCAGGTCATTTTTAGTGAGAAACGCACCACCTTAAAGGGACTGTGAGGACTTTTTAAGTGATCCTGAAAAAGTCTCAGTTCTAGCCTGATCGTAATCTACCCCTGAAGTGAGATTCTCAGCACCAAAAAAAAGGTTATTTCTAAAAGGGTCAATGACGTGACGCCTACTTTTCTATCTAACTGAAATTTTCTCTTGGAAAAAAAATACAATATGCATGTCTTATTTTTCCTCTGCTAAAAACAATTTAATGTGATGTATTTAGTAATGATAAGTGTGGACACTGCAGCTGGACTGTCTGACAGAAAAGGGACAGAAGAGAAGACAGAAGAAGGCTAAATAGGAGTGTGATAGAGCACAGGTTTGAGGCCAAAACACAAGCTAAAGGTTAAAACACTGGCTAATCTAATTGTGCTAATGTTAATTGCAACCCACATATAGCAGTTATATGTGTATATCTATTCAAACCTGAGAGTCTATCAATAAAATGAAGAGCCAGTTTATGTTTGCTCTGCTTGGTGAGGTTGGAGATGGTAGATGAGCACTGGTAGGACATAAGCAAGGACCCTGTTTACTCGACAATGCTTTTAGGGTGCAACGCAAAGGTATTGTTGCGTTTTAGCCTCCCGTTTACATGGAAACGGTACTTCAGCCGATCTAAAACACAAACTTTTGAAAACGCTCAGCTTTGAGTGTGCACATTAAACCTCCACTGTACAAAGTGTGACCCAAAAAACAACAACTACCACCTTCTGTTTCTTCTTGTGCTGCTGAATTTAAGGTCTGCCTGTTGACAAAATGTGCATTTATTGCACTTTTTCTGCTGTCTGAGAAAAGTTTTTAGTATAAAGTATAAACTCCAGATGATCAGCTCACTTCTTCTTCAGCCTCTATACTGTTGTTGTGTATACGGCACCTACACTTATATCGCCATCTACCGGCCTGACGTGTACTACAGCGTTTCTGTGTTACCGCAGATCTTTTCCACGATGTTTTAGGTCATTTTAGGGTGAAATGCTTTGAAGTGGTCTAGTGTAAATGGGGTCCAAGATTCTCTTAAGTTATATGGTATGTCTCAGGGCACTGGGCTGTGAGCAGCTAAATATAGCAGACTACATTTCAAACTTACAAAGTTTGCTTGTTGTTTCAAACAACAGAGAGTTTCTTGTAAAAAGTTGCCTAAAAAAGAAAAGTAGAGTCAAAAAGAAGACCTGCTCTCCATTCACTTTTCAAAGGAAGTATACGCTTTGCTAAGAGTGATATCATCAGGACAGATGTGTGAGTGCTCTAGCTGAGGTTGTCACAATGTGGCAATCCATTTCAAACAGAGAATCCTCACAGTCCCTTTAAGCCTGCCAGGTTTCAAAAGGTAACAGAAATTCAGGGTGCGGTCACACTAGCCATCCCAACTGTGCTATACTTAAGCATGATTGCCCTCCATGATTGGAGACACTGACACAAAAGCACGTATCAATCTTTCTCTTCTCAACAAGCAGTAGGTGCTGCTGTGGGCCCCTCCCCCTTTCCAAACCACTCAAAGGCAGACACGTCCTCTTCGCTCACACAGCCGTTCCTTCTGCTTGCAGCCAGAGCAGGTGACTGAAAACTGATGAACTGCACATGTGCTTGTTTCTTTTGAGTCACTAGTGCCAGGATACCCAACCAGGATAAAGGAGGAAGGTTGATATTTTTGCATTTGAAAAAACAAGAATAGACAGAAGAAAGTTCATTTATGGTGTTTAATACTCACTTTTTGAATCTCTTATGATGTCATTCTGCTTTTCTACGTCAACAGAACAACAGACATACACATTAACACTTATATACACATTCACATGTAAGTATACATAGACACACTCACAGGTACATTTTATCATTTCAGCACAGACTCTAAGATTCTCCTCATCCTCTTCTTCACCCTTCAGCACTCAATAACTTCAGCCCCTCGTACCTGACCCACCCTCTCAAACACCACTCTCAATCTGGCTCCCTCCCATCATCAGATGTAAACCTGACCCAATCATCATAACCAACCAACGCACCTTGGGGGGGGGGGCTTTTATTATTGCCGCCTAATCTCTAGAACTCTCTGGAACTCTTTCCCTCAAACATCTGCAGGTCTGAATCACTTAGAAGATCAGCTCCATTACCTGACTGGCACCCTTTTACTCGGCAGCAAAAGTTTGATTCAGGCCCTGTTTACAGAACAATGCTTCATAGCATTTCAGCCTAAAATGCACTGAAAAAAAATCTGCTTTTACAAGGGAACACCAAGGGACTTAAAATGTTCTAGTATGCATGTCAGGACTGTAGATGGTGATATGACTTTAGGAGCTGTATATAAAACAAAAGTTTAGAGGCTGAAGAAAAAGTGAGCTGACCATCTGGAGTTTAGACCAAACATTTTTTATCTGATTGCAGAAAAAGTGCAATGAATTTACATTTTGTTAGAAGGAAGTCAGTAGATTCAGCAGCACAAGAACCAAACATTAGGTTGCTATTGATGTTGTTTTTCTGTTTGCTCATGGCACATTGGAGGTTTAATGCGTGACATCAGCATTTTCACTGAAAATGCCAGCTTTCGGTTTACACAGAAACGGTGGAAACAGCGCTTTACAAAAATCCAACTCTGGAGGTTTTCTTCAAAAGTTTGCATTTTAGGTTGGATGAAACGCCGTTTCCGCAACAGTACTTTTGCTTTTCACCCCAAGGACGCGGTCACGCTAGCCAAAGGGCACACTTTAGACGTAAAGTCTGACTCGTTCGGCCAGTGTGACCATAAGTAAACCGTGCTCAGTCACATTCTTCCCCGGCTTCGGCACGGTTGGGAGAGGTGTGCTTTAGCGTGGCTCACTTCATGCATGAGCATGCGCGCTGGCATGATGCATAATGCGTGACATATCGATGGCTGAAGCACAAAACCTCCTATCTGAAAAATTCACTTTTCTGAGAAAACTAAAAAAAACTTCTGGTTTTCTTACAGAATGCTATTTTTTAAGCACACTCCATACACAATACACTGTTTTTGGACTATATTACTATACTATTGTGTTATCTCTACTATGTGTCTATGCAATACAGGCTAAGTATTTTTGCCTCACAAAGTGCAAATAGGAGGTTTTGCGCTTTGGCCATTGATATGATCGCTGTGACTACTCCTTTCCATAATCATCGTAAACAATGGCGGGGTGTTGGAGGGCTGTGCTGGTCCAAAACAACTTAACAGAAGCCAAATAGTGAGCAAAGTTGTAACAATGTTCTCCATGTTCTCTAATCTGCTGACTCTGACGAAACGGTGTCTTGTTAACAGACGCTTCATAGTGTGACCACCGGGCGTACAGACCTAAAGGCAGGCAGCGCTGAGGGAGAGCATCATGCTTGAGTACGGCACGGTTTGAATGGCCGGTCTGGCTGCGTCTTAAAACCATTCTGGTGTTAACGGCCTCTCAGGCCCTGTTTACACGACAACGGTTTTCGGGTGGAACACAAAATTAGTGTTGCGTATTGTTGTCCGTCTGTGGTGCACTGCGTTTGTCAACTCACACTCACTCATTTTCTGAATCCTGGTGTGTCTCCACTCATTCTGTCCTTTCATCCTCGAAGTCAAGCTAAATACGATCTAATTTTGTTAAGGTTTGTTTTATTTTGAAAATCACAGGCTCTTTTCGATGGTTTCTGGGCATGATTTCCTGTCCCACTCAATCTTCCCTGCGCTGAATTTATGCATCACAGCTGCAGAAATAGGATTGCTGCGTATCACTTGTGTTTTGCTGGCGTCAGCATGCAGCCGGACCGCAAGTCAACAGATGCAGTGTGAGTTGACACATTGACTTGAATGAATCCTAATAGATTTTTTGCCGAGACGCAGTGGAGACGGAACGCAGACGGCTACGGTGTATTTTAGCCGTAGGCCGAGGAAAACCTGGTAATGCTGACGACACGTTCAGCTCTGCGCGTACGCCATAAGCCTCCACTGTTCCAGGCACAAACAGAACAACAACAACAACAGCGACCTACTGTTTTGTTCTTCTACTGCTGAATCTACTAACTGCCTTCTACCAAAACGTGTAGTTATTGCTCTATTTCAGCATTTAGAGAAGAAGTTTTCAACATAATGATGACTTGCTCACCTCTTCTTCAGCCTCTGTACTGTTGTCCTGTAGAGGACTTCTATAGTTGTATCGCCATCCTCAGGCCTGACATGCATATTACAGCGTTTTAAGTCCCTCTGCGTTTCTGTGTAGACAGTTTTTTTTTTTTCATTGCATTTTCCTGCATTTTCTGTCATGTAAACAGCCCCTCAGACTACTTCAGAATCCCCCCAATGTTGGTGCGAAATGGATCATCCCTGCTTTGAATCAAAGCCACACTTCTATGTTTTAATGAAGAGTGCATGCTGTACCATCATGTCCCATATTCCTTAAGAAAAATCAAAGACACACAGAAGAAAAAGAAGAAAGGGTTACAGTAGCTTTGAAATCACGGTATTGAAGCCAAGGTGAAATGAATTTGATCAGCTATCATGAGTAAACCTTTCTTATTTTTTTCCTTTCAGTCGATGCAGGCAACTTTAAAACTGTTACATGTTTTGTAAGAGCTTCTCCATCACCTGCCTCATGTCATGGCTAAGAGATTCAGATTCAGCTTCAGCTTCAGCGTGCCCCTTTCTTTTACAGATATTATTATTTCCTCAGCTCCACTATTGTAACCCCATTTTACACCAGCCTGAATAAATCCTCCCCACCATTTAAGATTGATCTTGAATGATGCAGCAAGACTGTTAAGCAAGTCCAGCAAGAAATCCACATCACTCCATTTTATTATTATTATATTCTCCTTCCATTGGGCAGCCAAGGAGAACAGGTACTCCAGCTCCTGTGTACATTTGAGAGCTGCTCTGCCTCTAACAAGTCTGATTGATTCTCCTGCTCTGAATCTACCTTGTAGAGGAATGTGGAGGTTTAAGTAGCCCTGAAAAAGGCTGCAGATGTAGCCTGATGTGCATTTACTGAAAAAATAAAAAAATGTAGCTTTGTTTTCCTGCATTGACTCTTTCAGAATCAGCTGTCTACACTCGTCCAGAGACAGTACCATCCGTCTTCACTAAAGTCTTCTCTTTCATGCACAGTAGCAGCTGTATGATCCACATTTAACTGCTCCGACACCATATGCTCACATTCAGTCATCGTACATATTTGTGCACGAGCAGAAACTGCAGCGCAAACTCGCAATTTGATGAACTTGTAGAGTGCACAGAAAACCAGAAGTACGCAGAATCCAGCAGAGCATTATAAACAGCTTCAGCACACATCTATTTATGATGGTGTAAAATAGGACTACAACTAATGATTCATTTTGATGTTGATTGATCTATTTTTAGTTTTTGAGTTCACTCAATTTGGAAGTTTCTGTTGTAACTGAGATTTAAAAAGAGTTGTTTGTTCATAAATGTCTTCACCAAACCACTAACCATGAGTGACAGAAAAAGTTTTTTGTTTTTGTTTTTGCAAGGGTATGTAAACTTATGAGCACAGCCGTACATATAACTTTGATAAATACGTTTTGATAAATTAGGAGATTGAATTTTTTTTTCCTGCAGTACCTCATATCTGACCAACATCTACCGAATTTACTCTCCCAGTTTTCATCACACTTGGGTTAAGAACTGTCCAACGCATTATTAAAAACTGGAAGGATAGTGGGAACCCATCGTCTTCCAGGAAGAAATGTGGCCAGAAAAAAATCCTGAATGATGGTGATCTGCGATCACTTAAACGTGTGGTGAGATCAAATCCAAGAAAAACAACAGTAGAACTCAGGGCTATGTTTGATAGTGAAAGTAAGAACATTTCCACACGCACAATGCGAAGGGAACTCAAGGGATTGGGACTGAACAGCTGTGTAGCTTTAAGAAAACCACGAATCAGTGAGGCTAACCGAAAAAAAGGCTTTAATTTGCTAGGGAGCAAAAAGATTGGACTCTGGAGCAATGGAAGAAGGTCATGTGGTCTGATGAGTCCAGATTTACCCTGTTCTAGAGTGATGGGCGCATCAGGGTAAGAAGAGAAGCAGGTGAAGTGATGTACCCATCATGCCTAGTGCCTACTGTACAAGCCTGTGGGGGCAGTGTTATGATCTGGGGTTGCTGCAGTTGCTCAGGTTCAGCAACAGTATGTGCTCAAAGAATGAGGTCAGCTGACTACCTGAATATACTGAATGACCAGGTTATTCCATCAATAGATTTTTTCTTCCCTGATGGCACGGGCATATTCCAAGATGCCAATACCAGGATTCATTGGGCTCAAATTGTGAAAGAGTGGTTCAGGGAGCATGAGACATCATTTTCACACATGGACTGGCCTCCACAGAGTCCAGACCTTAACCCCATTGAGAATCTTTGGGATGTTCTGGAGAAGACTTTGTGCAGCGGTCAGACTCTACCATCATCAATGCAAGATCTTGGTGAAAAATTAGTGCAACACTGGATGGAAATAAATCTTGTGTCATTGCAGAAGCTTATGGAAACAATGTCAGAGTGAATGCATGCAGTAATCAAAGCTAAAGGCGGTCCAACGAAATATTAGAGCGTGACCTTTTTTTTTTAGTGGTGACTTTTTTATGGGCCCGGCAGTGTATCTTTTTAGAACCTAAATAAAACTGTTTTTTTACAGGACAGTTCTAACATGGTGAGTATAGGATTACAGTAAAGTAAGAAAAAACATAGAAACGATTTTGATTGGGTTGGATCATCTGTGATGCAGAGTTAGTTGAGGACTGTTTTTAAAATTAGTAAAAATCTCTCTTATTTCTAATCATACTTAATCTTCTTTCATTAAAACTGACACAGGAAATAAAGAGCAAAACCAGTTGACATGAGTGTTAACCAATGACTGTATATAGAATGGACAGCGTGCTTCCGCCTGTCACCGTTCTACGTTTTTGAAGCCAAAAAACCCGTTTCTCTAGCCATTGTGCAGCCAGAGTCTGCGCAGTAGAGAATTTCCGGTGGAGCCAAGTAAAAAAGAGAAATAAAAATATTTATTTCTCCTTCTTCAGAAGGTTTAGTCTCCTTTTGGCTCTTTCCCGAAGTTTCTTATATCCCTGGTACAAACTACTCACGAATGGCAGCTGTCAACTATCGTAAAACGAAACTTATGTCGCGGTTTTTAACGTCCAATAACTAATGAGAAACTAACTTCTCAGAAAAAAAAACACCCGAACACCATGCAGCCAGATGACATCATCATACTACCTTAGAGTAAGGATGAGAGAAACGTTTCTACGAGGTATCGTAATTTTTTAAAGTTTTCCCGGCTCATATCTGGAATACATGGGGAGGCGGGGCTTATGACCTATACTGCAGCCAGACACCAGGGGGCGGGGCTTATGACCTGTACTGCAGCCCGACACCAGGGGTCGGGGCATCTGCTGGAGGCTTCAGTTTGAGCCAAACGTCGTTACGTCCACTGATTATACAGTCTATGGTGTTAACAAAGACCTCATTTGAGGGTGTTAACTCTCCAGTGTTACTTACACACTTGGATGTTTTTGAGATATTGATCCAAAATATTGGCTGTTTCCTCCCTTGGCTTGAATTATTTAGCCTAAAATGCTGAGATCAACCAGAAGAGATGGTAAAAACTGGTTTCATATGAGCCATGAGGCAGTTTGTTTACAGTAAGAATGAAATTAACCCCTGAAATGGAAAGAATGATGATAAGACTCATCACATTAGCTGTAGTCTTATATTAGTAACAGAAGCGGTTGTTGAGCTGCTGACAACTCTCAGTTATTCCCAATGGTTGTGGATGGAGGAAGAGAAACTCTGCTGACTGTCTGACAGGTATTCTGCTCTGAGCCAATGACCTCTGTGCTGCTTTAAGTCAACCCACTGCTCGTGTTAGCATCTGTGCAGTTCTTTAGCTACACTGTGGGTAAAGTGAACCGTGATATAAGAGTGTGAAGACAGCCCCGTGGTGGTGTGAGCTTTGGACAATATTACTGTATGAACACACAAAATAACCCCAGGGAAAAATGCAATATACACGTTTTTTTTCTTCTTCATCTGAATTGGAACAAGGTGAACCTCCTGTAGGTGTGAAAACAGCCTTGAAGCGCCGTCTTTTTCTGTCATTACCAAGTCACTGGAATGATCGTATCAACACACTGGGGTTTCAAACATATGGGGGCTGATTTTAAAGTTGCAAATACTATAAATAACAACAAAATTTCTCCACATTTAGCCCTAAAACAGCCATTTTTATGCAGATTTAGAGAAATATTATGGATATATATTTGTCAGATATTGTACATAAATGTTGAATGTTTTATCTATGTGTTGAATGTTAAGTAAAAGTTATATATCAATGTCATAACAGATGTCCTAATTCTAAATATTGAGCGATGTTTCCAAACATTTAGTTTAAATTCTAAATATTTGACTAAAACTAATTATTTAGTTTTGATTTCTAAATATTTTGCTTTGATTTCTAAATAATTTTCCATGATTTCTAAATATTAAGTCAAGGTTTCTAAACCTTAATCAAAGATTTCTCAATATTTAGCTCAGATTTATAAGTGTTTAGTTGAGATTTCTAAACATTTCACAAAGATTTCTAAATATTTAGCTTTGATTTCTAGATAAATTGCAATGTTTTCTAAATATTTATTTAAGGTTTCTAAATCTTGAGCACAGACATTTAAGTATTAAGTCAAGATTTATGAATATTGAGGTATGATTTCTAAACATTTCACTTAGATTTCTAAATGTGTAGCATTGTTTTTCAAATATTTTGCTTTGATTTCTAAATATTTTCGCTTTGATTTCTTGATATTTTGCTTTGATTTCTAAGGAATTTTCAACATTTTCTTAACATTTCACTGAGATTTCTGAATATTTTGCCAAGATTTCTTAATCTTGAGGTACAATTTCTAAACATTTTACTAAGATTTCTAAATATTTAGCCAAGATTTTTAACTATTTAGCTTTTTTTCCCACAAGAAAAGAAAATTTTGAAATGTTGTCCATGAGAAAGTATAATGGGGTTAGAAATTGTATCTCAAGATCTATAAAACCTGGACTTAATATTTAGAGATCTTAGCTAAATATTTAGTTGAGGCTAAATATTTAGAAATCTTCGCTTAATTTTCAGAATGCAAACTAAATGATTAGAAACGTTGCAAAATATTTAGAATCATGACATGTATTTATAGCATTTATACATAACATTGAACATTTAGATTAAACATCCACCATTTAAATATAATATTTGACAAATATGCTTCACAAATATTTCTCTAATTCTGCATAAATAGTGATGTTTTAGGGATAAATGTGGAGAAATGTTATTTGCAATGTATGCAACTTAACAACTGACGCCCCATACAAACACAGCATTGCTGCTGTGCACTTGGTAAATACACTAAGCTGTTAGAAATATATTAACGTGACATATTCTTCTTCTTTTCAGAGCCACTGTTTTGATGATGCCGCTCTTATATCAGGGTTTTGTTGCTGCTGCACACTTGGACTTCTTTCTGCTGAGTTTGGAATAAGAAGATAATCTCACAGCACATTATGAGACGAGAGCTTTTGAGAGCAGACTTGGAGACGTGAATGCTGTGAAGAGGTCACACATTGGTAACTTTAATGCTGCATCACCTTCAAACAGCTGGAATGACTCCATGCTGCTGAGAAATGTTCTTTCGAAGCAAACTCCACTTCCTTTTCAATCTGTCACTGACACTTACATCTATTTTCCAAAAAGGATATAGCATCATACAAAGACTGACAGAAGTACCTAGGTATGGAGAAAACTCAGCCTGAATAGACTGAGAGTAAGAGTCGACGTCTTAAAACCTTTAGAAGGAGATGAAAAAGCCTTTGTGGGGTCAAGAGGTTTGTTAAAAGGTGAAAAACCTCTTTATGGTCTTTATGGAAGGCACTTATAAAACCTGTCAGAACATTCAGTGGCACTTAAAATGACTTCTGTCATCGCGCTGATTCATATTCCTTCACCTCTTTTTTATGGCTTGACTGACAGGGTATTTTATAGATGACATCACAGTTGTTGATCTGGTCATTTTGTCCTTGAGATGCACTAACAGCTGTCATAGTTTTGTATGTGGTTTTACTGAGGTGACTGTGTGAGGTTTATTCATAATGCAATAAAAGATACATCTGAAAAACAGGCAGAGTGTGAAAAGGAAGCGGGAGGGTTTAAAGTCAGTGTAGTGGGAGCCATATGCCAAGGTAATGACACTATGACACTTCAAACACCTGTCTGGTGATAAGACAATAAGGCAGGGATGTCCAAACTACGGCCCGGGGCCCAATTGTGGCCCACTGTCTATTTTCAAGCGGCCCCCAGCTCTCATCTTACCATGTGTTAGTTTTGTCACTTAAATTAATCATGTTCTAACTGTTTACATTTACAGTTTGTGTCAAGTGCTTGAAATAAATCTTAATATATCTAGTAACAATTCACAAAAAATTGGATTGTGCATAAGCAACTTTATCAAGCTAAAGCTCTGTACAATCTGCAAAAACTCAAAAAATTTTTACAGCTGACATTTAATTGCATTTAGCATGATGCAAAATGTCTTTCATGAGTTTTTTAGAATTGAAAAATAAAAACTAAAAACGCGAGAGGACCAAAAAACTGAATTAAAGATAGGAAATGGTCAAAAAAAGACAAAAGTTGAAGCATAAAATGGTTCAGAATGCAGGATCAGAGATATTTGGGGTTTCAATTTATTTTGTAATTGTCGTATAAACAAACATGATAAAGTCCAGATCCTGATCCTGTCATGGAAAATTATGACATGTTTTTCCCAAGGTTTGGTTTTATCTCAAAGGTCTGCAAGAACAGCACAAGCATGTTTGATTGAACCATTTTTGTTTGTTTGTTTGTTTTCAGAAACCACTAAAAAGAAATAGTTTTGCAATAGAGCTCTTATTTGTAACTTTTACTGTTAGTAAATACGTCCATAAGAGTCTCTGGCCCTTGGTCATTTTCACAGTTTCCAATACGGCCCTTTAGGGAAAAAATCTCAACGCCCCTGCAAAAAGGAAACCAGAGGCTGGGTTATTCTTTCTGCATGAACAAGGTCCATGTGTAGCTTTTATACTCTTTTTTTTCCTCTGTGTGGCATCTGTTGGCTTCCCGACCAGATATCATGTTGATATCTGTGTTAGGACTCATTTTTTTTGCACTCTTGACACCTGAACCTCCGTTAAAAAGAGTAAAAGTTGTTTTACAATAAATGACTTCACCCAACCTCTAACTGTGAGTAAAAGAAAAGATTTGTGTTATCGTTCATATTCTCTGAGAAAAGGCCAAGAAATCATAAATTCTGCCAGGATATGTAAACTTATGAACACAGCTGTATATGGAGAATAATCCAGTAATGTTCAGTGTCACTTGACTGCTTTTTAACCTGAGCGTCAGAGTTTAAGATCTACAGGTTTGCATTATTGCAGGCAGGTGAGAAGGATTGTTTTCCCTCAGGTATGACACGACGCAGACGGTATCTATCAGAGATGGTTGTGGTTCAGTAGCTTTTCAGACCACTCTCACATCTGTGGCTGATAACTGTAATTATTTCACTACTCTCAAGACCAGCCTGAGACAGCTCTGTGGTTTTACTGGTTTCATCAAGCAAAGGGAGAGAAAACCACACTCTACTGTACACAGGTTGATCCAACATGAGGTCTGATCTAGTGATGCTCTTTCTGTATAACCCCTGTTGCAATGAAGTTGGGGCGTGTAAAAAAGAAAAAAGAAAACAGATTACAATGATTTATCGATCCTGTTTAAACTAATTTAATTGAATAAACTACAAAGACAAATAATTTTAAAAAAATCAAATGTGGATGCCCAGAGAAGGTGGCAGCGTTTCTAGCTGTTGTTGATATCTGGCTTTGTCTTTTCATGGTAGAGTTTGAACTGTCTTTTGTAGATGTAGTGATGAACTGTGTGAACTGACAATGGTTTTCTGAAGTGTTCCTGAGCCCACGTACTAATATCCTTTACACAACAATGTGTGTTTTTAATGCAGCGCTGCCTGAGGGGTCAAAGGTCACGGCCATTCAATGTTGGTTTGGCTCCTTGCTGTTTTTGTGCAGAGATTTCTCCAAATTCTCTGAATTTTTTGATGATATTATGGACTGCAGATGATGAAATCCCATAATTCCTTTAACTCTACTTTGAGGGGTATTGTTCTTAAACTGTTGGACTATTTGCTCACACAGTTGTTGACAAAGTGGTGAATCTGGCCCCATCTTTGCTTGTGAAGGACTGAGTCTTTTGGGGATGCTCCTTTTACACCCAATCATGACACTCACCTGTTTCCAATGAACCTGTTCACCTGTGGAATGATCCAAACAGCTGTTTTTTCAGCATTTATCAACATCCCAACATGAGGGGTGGGTATTGATAAGATTTTATCAATATCGATACCCTTATTGATTCCCCTCATTGATCTGATTTTCTATCGATTCTCTTATCGATTCTCTTATCGATTCCTAAAGTAGGCATTTACAGGTTTTCATTGTCAGCAACATTTTATAATGTGTATAAGTCGATAAGTCTTAAATTGGTCACTGGATCTGGATATGTCAAAACATGAATAAATAAAAAATAAGTTAAAAAAAATCACACTCCACATGACGTAATGTATTATTTTGTTTAATGTTATTGACTGAAGAAAGATCAGAGATGTGGGAAAACACTTCTCAGTTTTCTGAGAGAGACAAAAATGATGAATCTAAAGGTGGAGACACTCTTGTACAGTAGGTGGCCCTATGAACCTGAACGTTGTTTGCAATCTGCCATTAAATGATAGAGGAAGAAGAACCTGAATACAACTTTTCTTTTCTCCTCCAGTTGAAAAAGCATCTGCCGGTTAGTATTTGGACATTTAGAGTTCTCAGTGTTGCCCTAAAAGAGGATTCGTGACATGTTTCTGTTATGAAAGTTGAAATTCTGGTTTGAAACCAAAGCTATATCGATGCATGCTAACCGCTAGCATGTCAATGGGATTTCCCATATCTTGCTAGCATCGAGCCAGGGCTATGTTTACTATGTCGTTTTTGGTACAATAGTAGATGTATAACATGTTAAATGTATTAAATAAGAATATTTTGTGAGACAGTAATGTACGTTTCTTTGTGTGTTCGGTTTCTTAAGTAAAACTTTTAAGCAGAAAATCCAGAATCAGAGTTTTCTTGGGAAACTGTTCTCCTCTTGTTTACCTCTGTTGTCATGACGCCCAACATTGAGCTGCTGTATTACTTTAATGAAATCTTTTGAAAGCTTTGTTTTTTCCTTTTAAGACCACGGTGGCACATATGTTTGTACAAAATTATGTTTGCGTCACGTCATAGATGAACATGCACGCACTTCTGCGCAGCACTTTAGCGCAGCTGTGTTATAAGAACCACGCCCACCGTGAGTCTGCAGTCGGGCTAGTGGAAAAGGTAACCAAACTGTGTAGAGTCGAGTAGAGTAGAGCCGAGTCGAGTCGAGTAGGGCTGGAATTGTATAGTGGAAAAGCGCCATAAGTGAAGCTAACTGAGGCAGAGCAGAGGATGTAAGGTCCAATCGCTGCGGCGTAAGGAATCGATAAGAGGAACCGTTCAGCAAGGACACTAACGATATCAATGGATTGATTCTTATCGATTCCAAACAGGAACCGGTTCTGAATACCCATCCCTAATCCCAGTCTTTCATTGCCACTGTCCCAGATTTTCAGGAATGTGCATCAAATACAAAATAAGTGAATATTTGCAAAAAACAAACAAAAAAAAAAGTTTATCAGTTTGTTCAATAAATATATTGTTTTTATAGTGTATTTAATTGAATACACGTTAAACAGGATTTGCAAATCATTGTGTTGATTTTTTATTTTTCCCACTTTACACAACATCCCAACTTCATTGGAATTGAGGGGAATGGTTCAGGGAACATTGGTTATGTGCATAATCTCTTGTTTATACTTTAATAGGGTTTTGACTGATTAAAGTCAAGCACTGACCAACATTTGTTGGAAAATGTTCAGGACGTGAGGTTTTTGTTTGTGTCAAGTTGTTAGTAAAATACCCAACTAAACATCCAACACCTGAAAACTTGACTTTTGCATCACCTGTTTTGTCACAGTGTTGAAAAAGTGAAAATTCAAACACTTTATAAAAATTTCAAAGCCAAATGTCACCAACAAAGACAAACATCCTCTCCGTCTCAGATCAAAACACAGCGTGCTTTTCCCAGAAACTCATGAACCAACACCTTCCAGCTCAATAGTATCTGTGCCCACAGACTCACTCCAAAGGTCACTGCTAACAGGCCGACTCCGCCCTGACAGGAATCAGGCCAATTACAGCCCAATGTGTCAGCAGCTCTGTAGGACTGCAGAGCTGCTTGTCATGTTCCTCACACATAGACTTTTTTTTCATCTCTAAGTGTGTGGATCAGCCATTACACACGGTGAAGTGCTTTTAATGATGTAGCTGATTCATTTAAACACCTCCATACTGGACAAAATGTAAAATTAAATGTCAGTCAGGGAGTAGATCCAGAGACTTAGTGCCAAATATATGTTCAAGGAAACTCCTCTTTAAGCTTTGATATACCATTGATGTGTGGAATCTCATATATTCCAGCAGTTAGTGTGAGAAACAATGTGGTGATTTACTTTTTTGTCATAATCACTTTGCCTCACCTCTCACCACTTCAGTTAATGGTTTCACTGATTCCCAGAATAACTTTAGACACTCCCAGAGAAGAGGCCATGACCTCAGTGCATTAAGCCTCCAGCTGAACATAATCTCTGTAAAATCAGATATTAGATCCTCTCCAAAAATATTCTCTTCAATATTCAAACCAGGGCTGTAAAATGTGTTTTTCTCTGCAGCTTATCATCTTATGAATACTGAATGTGTGATTTGACTCTTTTGACTGGAGAGGCCCAATGCTTTCTCTCACACATACACACACAAATATAACGTATTTACTCATCTTTTGTAAGGAATAATGAAGTTAAAGGATATGAAATTCTAAGAGAGTGAGATGAGATGATAATGCAAAGTTTGCATCAGTGTTTAAATCACATTAAACTAACGCTGTCAAAATTCATCCATGCTGTGGTTTATCTTTACTTCATGTCTGTTTCTTTCACTTCCTCAGATTTTTGACTTTCTTTGACTTGTGTCTCTCTGCTCATCTCTTTCAACTCGTCTCATTTCACTCATCTCTCTCTCCACTCCTCCATTTGGACTCATCTCTTTTTACTTGTCCTTTTTGAATTCTGCCTCACGACTTGGCATTTTCAACTCGTCTCTTTTGACTCATCACTTTCAAATTCTCTTCTTTGACTTGTCTCTTTATGACTTGTCTCTTTGGACTCATCTCTTTGGTTTGTCCCTTTATGACCTGTCTCTCTGACTCTCCTCCACTCAGTTTGGCTCTTTATACTTAAAGGTCCCATATTATGCTCCTTTTCAGCAGGTTCATACAGGTCTCATAGGTCCCAGAATGGTCAATTTGAAGTTTGTTGTCTAAATAATCTTTTTTTTTTCCTTCACTTCAGCCTGAAAACTCTCAAGTCAGCTCCACTGAGAACATGCTGTTTCTGTGGGCTGTCCCTCCTTCAAGGCAAGCCCCCCCCCCCCGGACATGTAGCCAACCAAGCTGGAGGAGGGAGGAGTTATTCCCCTCCATGATGTCATGAATGGCTCTTGTTCCAATCCGCCCGTTTGAGCAGACATTGTCGGAAAAGTGGAGCAACAAGAGAGGGAGAGGATTGAATTTTCTCATTTCATGGGGGTTTGTAGACAGGCTGGGGATGCATATTACTGTTAGGAAAGCATTCAAAAGTGAATTTTGCATAATATTGGCCCTTTATCTCTCTTTTAGACTCATCCCTTTCAAATAATCTCTGTTGACTGATCTCTTTAAACCTGTGTTTTTATGACTTTTCTCTGTCATGTAATCCTTGAAGCTTCTCTTTTCAACTTGTATCTTTGAGCTCCACTCTTCTCTTTTCAGCTCATCTCTACTTCTCCAACTTGTCTCTTTTACACCTTGTCCTTTTGAACATGTGTCTTTTTGACTGGTCTCTTTCTACTCATATCTTTCTTCTCCTCTCCTTCCACTTGTCTCTTTTGACCTGTCTCTCATGGAATCATCTCTTTCAACTTGTGTCTTAAACTTAACTCTTCTCCTTAAAGGGAACCCCGACTGTAAGGACTAATAGGCATGAATATGTTTAAATGTTTGTCTCAAACTAGAATGTGCCATTGTTTTACTGCCGCAATGCATTCTGGGTTGATGACGTAGATCGGTGCCGAGCATCTGGCTTTCACCTTTTACTCACTACTAGTCGCCGTAAGTCACTAGGTTTCAGGAGCGAAAAAAAACCCCATAATAATGCCACATGTGGCTGCTTTTGGGTGCACTTTTCAGTCCAAAGGAAACTTCCTCTGACTACAATCAGACGTGTCGAAGGGTTTTCTGTTCTTTTCTTCCTTCAACACCCTTTAGCGAACACCCGCATTTGTTGAAGGCTACCTGGGCGCCGATACAAGACCGGTGAAGAGGGGTCTTCGTAAACGACGTAATAGCCGGCCCATGCTGATGAAAGAGCTGACAGGTGTGGGTCATTATAAACGGAGACCAAAGCCAAATGCTGTGCCGATTATTTTCCAACACAAACCCACAAAACTTCCCCGGGAAACCACTGAAGTCCCCTCGAGGACTTATATGATCCTGTATGAGATCGAGCCCAGTGCAACCATATGACATCACTACCCAGACGTTATTGCAGCGTAAACAACAATGGCGGCCTACAGGTGAAAATAATTTTTCTAATTTTATACAAACTAAGATATTTTGAGAGATTTTATTATCGTTCTTATGTAGCTGGTAAAAACACTGATCATTTAGGAAAATGACGTTCTGGTAGCCAGGGTTCCTTTTAACTCTTTCGGGCGGTAACTGCTCTATAAGGCAGTTAGTGCAGTGTTGCGAAGGGGCGGTAACTGCTCAAAAAGGCAGTAAGGCACAAAAACGGCGGTGTTGCGCCTCCCGCGACAAAACGTAGAACACGTAGTTGGAGTGTGAAGAATCACGTGTTTTGTTTGCTTCTTCTTCGTTGAAAGTACCTTTGAATAAGCTTTACGTATCCTTTGACAACATTCTACACAGTCATCAGCGTTCTTCTGAAAATGCAGCTCCAGGGAGATACAGCGTCACGGAAGCTTCGGATTATTCACGGACTCGGACTCCGATAACTCGCACTTTGACCTACTTTCAGACGAGTATGACACGCCCCACAGCGACGGAGAAAGCGAAGATGAAGCGAAGATGGGGATGACTGTGTAAATGATGGACACGGAGGTGAGGGAGAGAGAGGAAAAAAAGTTTCACGTAGTGACAGACACAAAGATGGGGCAGACGACGGAGACGGGGAAAGTGAAAGACATACGATGTTCTGTTCATTTGTTTGTGCTAAAATGATCAGGATGAAAGTGTTAATGAAAACAAAGGCTAAACTGATACGTGGATCAATTAGAATTGATTTTTGTAAGTCCGAATTTGACAAGGAATCGTTTGTTTTAGGAGATGTGTAAAGTTTTGGCAAACAATTTGGGTAATAATGGGATGTCTTCGCTCTAATAATTGTTATTATTATTGTTATTGTTTTTTAGTTTGTCATTCTCAATACAGTGTTTATATTTGTTAAACAGACAGGGTCAAAAATGTAAATATTGAATCAGTTTTTTCCCATAAAGTATGTGTTCCAAAAAAACGCTGTTTTCCGGGCTTTTTGTCTGGAATGTTGCTTTTTCTTGGAAATTGCCGATATTCAAATGGTGATAACTCAAAAACTAACGGAGATAAAATAAATCTGTTTTCTGAATTTAAAAGCTGAAACCCTCTTCTTTCTTTTGATGTATTCACCATACAAAGAAACCAAACACAACATTTTCAGTAGGCCTTCAAAGATTCGTGGATAAGGTTAAAAACGCTGGCGCTGGCTGGCAACTAATCATCAGAACGCTGGCGGGGAAAGAGTTAAGACTCCACTCTTTCTGGCTTGTAAAATGACTATAACGAAGAAATGGTGCCAAGCTGATCCTCCTACTATAGAACAATGGTTCCAGACTGTGGAGGAGATTTATTTGATGGAGAGACTAAGACGTATACTGAGACTGAAAAAGGATAGATGGGAGAAATCAGCGATATAAAGGAACAGGAAAAGTGACAATTGAGAGGAGACATTCTGGGAAAAAGATAAAAAGACAATTGTAAGACAACTGGACTTGTTTTATTTTCCCCAACAATGTTTTTTTTTTGTTTTGTTTTCTGTATGTTATAAAAAATTATATTTGCATATAAACAACAAATAAAAAGAATTTAAAAAAAAGACTCCACTCTTTCCACTTGTGTCTTTTTGACCTGTGTCTTTGGACTAGTCTCTTGTCTCTATAGGACTTGTCTCTTTTAACTTGTAACTACTTGTCTCTTCTCTTTCAACTTATGTCTCTTTGGACTCAGCTCTTCTATTCTAAACTTATCTTTTTATACACTCCACTTTCAACACCTCCCCATTCACTCGTCTCTTTGGACTCTTCCTTTTCAAATTGTCTTTTGATGGCTCTTCTCTTTCAACAAGTGTCTTTTTTTCTTCTCTCTTTCCACTTGTCAAGTCACTCAAACCCCTAAATGGACAAAACTCATAGATTGAATAAACTTAAAAATCCCAACTCCTAAACAAAAATTAACCCCCACATCATGTGCTGGTAGAGAAATGAGCAGTCTAGCCCTTTTTTGAATCACACTGTTAATATGTTTATTCATGTGGTGAAGATCTGTTTTTTGTCTGGATATGTTCATGGTTTTGAATGTTTCTGCAGACTTTTTCAAAGAGGATCTCAAAGAAGTGGCTCTTGATTTCTCACAGACTGAAGCCCTCATTTCTATCAACCACAGGTCAAATGTTTAGGCTCTATAAAAAACATCATCCATCCATTTTACTCATTCAAGCTGGAGTGTTTTTGCCACAGTGTCAACAGGAGGTGGTGAAATCACAGATTTTAAAAGAGCTGGAGTCCTTTCTCTCTTTTTCTCTCTCTCTTTGCTCTCTCTTACTGATGACTCATAATGGATTTAATGACTGTTTTTATGATAATCTTGCTCTCAGACCCCTGTTGTCTCTTGATGTACAGAGTTAATCAAGAGACAGAGGGCACTGATTTTATTTATGTGATCATTATTTAATCACTATTTAACACCTGAGTCTGTGTGTCTACACATTTTATTTCAACCTTACTTCTGATTTCTGGGATGAATATAACAAATGAGAACAAAAAAAGTCACAGGAGTCCCTTAAAGTCAAATCAAAAATGTGATGGAAGGATGAATGTGTAGGAAGTATCTGGCAATTTCTGCAAGTTTCTTCTGGGTAGTAGATTGAAACTTGTGGATCATGACAGTTGAAATGTGTGGCTCCTTTTTAAGTTTAACTTGCTTATGGTGATTCGGAGATTTAAATATTAACCTGACACACCATAAGGAAAGCTTCATATTTCCGTCACAGAGATATTTCACTTTTCCATCTGGAAAAGAGTCGCTTGCAGGTGTTTTTAGAGGGAGGACCTTTAAAAAAAATACCAGCTGGTGATTGGACGACCATTCTGCTTGACACACTCATCACAGACCAATCCACATCAGGCCACGGTGATGAAGCAGATGTGTAACCTGACAGGAGGCAGACAGTTCATACATCTGCCATGGAGAAACTTCACTTGTCTGTTTTTGCTCAAAACATCGTTTCCTGTCAGAAAGGCTTTAAGTGATGTTCTCTGTTCTTCTTTTAAAGAAGAAATTAAGTCTATTTCTGATAAAACTTCTGATATTGGGACGCAGATGGCCTAGTGGATTAGGTCGCGCACCAAGAGGTTTGACCTAAAGTGGGTGGCCGGGTTCAAATCAGACCTGTGGCCTGTTTCCCGTATGTCACTCCCCACTCTCTCCCCCTTTCCTACTCTATCCTATCCTATCCTATCCGACCCACTATCCTCCTGTGTCAGATTAAAGGCATAAAAAGCCCAAAAATATCTTTAAAAGGAAAAAAAAAACCCGCAGATATTGCCGCATCCACGGAGATCGCTTCACACGCCGCCATTGTTTTCAAACATTCAGACGCTTCCTGCTGACGTCACGTCCACAGCTCCCGCCACTCTTCTCTGATTGGTCCGACAACCTTTCTGCCAGGTGATGATGTTGGTCATTGGACCTGACCAAGATGGATCTGCAGGATTTCAGAAAATGAAACAGGCAGGTCCATCTGCTCTGCAAGGTTAAGTATATATGTGATTAACAAGTCTTTCAGTGCAATGAATGTACCCACACCTATGTTTTATAATTGACTAAAGAAAATTTACATCCATATTTGAGCTTATGTTTGTCAAAAAGAGAATGAAATATTTCACCCTGAATTTTGCTTTGTCACCCTTTAAGTGTGTAGGTCAGGCCTATGAAAAAGCAAGTGCCCTTTAGGTACTTGATCATCACAAAAGTAAAAAAAAAGAAAATAAAACAGCAACAGAGATGAATGTGCACATTTTTCAGGGCTAGAACCATTTACCAGGCCAATATCCTGGGTTTCCAGTGTTATATGATTTGTTTTTTTTGCACACTACCAGTCAAAAGTTTTGGAACACCCCAATTTTTCAGTTATTTATTGCAATTCAAGTCACTCAAGTCCAATCAGTAGCATGAAATGATACAACGGTATGTGGTGAACTACCAGAGGGTAAAATAAAAAGTAAGGTTACCCAAAACTGAAAAACAGAGTACATTTCAGAACAATAACACAAAATGGGTTAACAATTGATAGCTGTCCTGCAGCAACAGAGGGTGACCAAGCCTTAAAAAGCTGCTGCTACTAATTCCTACAGGTGTTCCAAGTTTGCTTGATTATTGACTAACAAGCCCCTCTGTCAGCATAAAAGCAGTGTTTGAACACAATGTGGTACCATACCCTCCTGAGCATCAGTTAAACAGTATTGTACTGCAGAAAGTAGTGTGTTGCTACAGAAATGGCAAGAAAAAGGCAATTAACAGTGGAAGAGAGACAGAGCATCATAACACTGAAAAATGTAAGTCTTTGCTACGGAGAAATTGCAAAGAAAGTCAAGGTGTCAGTGAGTACAGTTTCCTTCAGCATCAAAAGGAAGTCAGAAACTGGGGCAAACTTTGACAGGAAGAGGTCTGGCAGACCCAAAGCCACAACTGAATCAGAGGACAAGTTTCTGAGAGTCAACAGTTTGCATGTTAGGTGGTTTGACTGGACGAGTTGCAGCAAGAAAACCATTGCTAAGACGTCAGAATAAGACAAAGAGGCTTGCCTGGGCCAAGAAACACTGCCATTGGACGACTGAAGACTGGAAAAAGGTATTATGGACTGATGAATCGAAATGTGAAATCTTGGGTTCATCAGGCAGGATCTTTGTACGGCGTAGAGTAGGTGAAAGGATGCTTCCACAGTGTGTGGCTTCATGACAGTTTGTACCTCCTCCTTCACACTACCAGACCCGAACAAAACGACCTAGGTCCCAACCACTGAACAAGTCTCACTCTCCGTGGGACTTGGTTTTGTCGATGGTGTCGTAGGTGCAGCACCATGCAATACCCTCTGGTATGTGTCTAGTTGGTCAGGGGTTCATCTTACAGCAAGATAATGACCCAAAACATAAGTCCAAGCTCTGCCAGAACTATCTTGGGAAAAAAGAACAAGCTGGTAAACTTGAAAACATGGAGTGTCCAGCACAGTCTCCAGACTTAAACCCCATTGAGCTGGTTTGGGATGAAATGGACAGAAGAGTGAAAGCAAAGCAACCCACAAGTGCCACACATTTATGGGAACTTCTGCAACAGACATGGGAAGAACTTTCAGAAGAATATTTGATTTCTATTGTAGAAAGAATGCCTCGTGTGTGTTCAGCTGTTATATTTGCCAAAGGTGGCTACTTTGATGAGTCAACAGTTTAGAATACATTTTGGTCTGTAAATTGATTCCATAATTTCTTTTTTGACTCCAATTGCTTATTTGTATTATGCTTTGACGTCTGAGTGCAATGAGACATTAAACGGCATAAGTTTCAGTAAAAACACTGGGAAAATTGGGGGGTTCTAAAACTTTTGACCAGTAGTGTATATAAGCATGGTTTCTATAAAGAAATAACCCATGCAGAACAGATTAGTCTTCATTTTGTCCTAAGTTCAATCACCAGTTAAAATTTTCTCTTGGCACTTCCACCATCGGTGATAACCTTTTCATTTTAATTCCATAGGATCATCATGCAGCAAACTTCATCATGGTTAAACTATTCACAAAGCATTTGATAGTTTTAGTGTTAGTGTTGAATATGACTGAGTCAACTAACAAAAGTTGGAGTGAGGGTTACAGGACATTTGAGAAGAACTACATGTTATAAACATACGTGTATCTACATGTATGAGAGTTGTGCTCAAGTAATGCTAAAAATATCATTACACCCCTCCATAAAATGCAATAATAAAACAAGTGACTCTCCTTATTTCAGTGTTTTGGATTTAAACAGCAGACAGTATAAGGAACAAACAGATAAGCTGCATCTGAGCGCTCACACAGCAGCAGGTGATGGTGCCTTTTTGGTTGAAGGCCTGTTTGAAACAACCTTCATGACATTGTTAAAAGAAAATAACAGTTTCTACATCCACAGAAGAATCTTTTTTCTCATTCAGAGTGAAAACATTGGAAAGCAATGAAAAAGTTGACTTTGTGTCTTCACACATCAGCTGACCTCTGAGGACAAAGCCTATTCAACAGTTTTAAAAAGGGTCATGTCCATGATGTCAACAGTCACAGCCTGCACACTTCCTTTCACAATGCCTCATAGAAGCAGACTATGGTGTTCCTACGAAATATTTATTAGAAAAGATCTTACTTATGCACCAAAGAAAAGTCAGTGAGAGGGAAGCAATTCACCAGCAGGTCCCTGGAAATGTAAGGGTGGAGGTCAGACAGTCAGAGTTAAAAACAAGCTCATGTCGATTCCTGTTATTCACACAGAATACACAAAAGTAAAAGGACAAAAATTTGACATTTTAAACACCAAGCCTCCTAGAAATGACAGTTGTTAATGTCACTGCTTACAGTTCCAGAATGTAACATCAGATGTTGTATTTTTTCACATTATTAAAGGTTGTAAGTATCCAGGGATCTCTTAAGTGAACTTTTGTGATGATTGGACCAGCTCAGAGATATACAGCAAAAGGCATGAGGTGAATGTCAAACAGAAGGTCAAAGCACTTTTAAGGCTTGGTTAAACTTTTACAGGAACTATGTTGTTCTTGTAGCTTATTATTTATGTGCTTTTTCACCACAAGCTTAAAACTAGGGTAGGGGACACAAATCTGGAGCCTGTACTATGAAGCTGGATTAACACATCTGAGACCTCTCTCTGTTTCCTGAATAGACTCAATGAGAAATTCACAGTCTTGATAAGTGATACTACGAAGCTGGATATTAACTCAGTGAGTGAATCCTGGGTTTTCCAGTCTTGACTAGTGCACGTGTAATAGTTATAGATTTACCCACTTGCAAGTTATTTTATGTTTTCTATGGCTGGTCAACAGCGCCCCCATCGGATGCATAAGTCTTAGCTGAGCATACCATGCAGCACCATTGAATTTGGAGTTGTACTCATGGTAGGTGGCTTTCTGCTCAGCTCTGATATTAAATTGATGTTGTTCAGATTTGTATGTTTTTATTGTGATGTTTCTTGAACATCACAAGCATATGTGTTTATGAAGTTGTTTTGTTTGTCAAATACTGACACTGAGTTAATTAACTGTGTATGGTGTTCTTTATAGTGTTCGGCGCGGTTTGCCAGCCAGAGAGAGAGAAGCTAACCTGGATTCATTTTATTGTGTCGCCAGGTACAAATTGTCATGTTTCTGTAATAATTTATGTCATTTGATGTCATGTTAATGTTTTTGTATAAGCAACCATTGAATTTGGAGTTGTGCTCATGTATTCAGCGCGGTTAGCCAGCCAGAGAGAGAAGCTAACCTGGATTTATTTTATTGTGTCGCCAGATTAAAAGAGTATGGAAAAACAGCGTGAGCCTCCTGCCCACCTTTAAACAAATACACAACACAGATCCTAAGGTTGAGCCATCCAGCCACAGAGAGTGACTGTGGTGGTTACACACGCTCTCATAAAAGGGAGTTTGCACATTCTGACCAATCAAAAACATAGAATAACGGGAGAAACCCTGCAGAGCAGCTTACTTTACCATGGAGATAAAGACAATCAGTCTTCAAAAGTAGGAAGAATTCAAACCCATCATCCAAGACAAAAGACTTCACTTTATTGAAACACGGATATTTGGGGCAGAACTGGCCCACTGAGCTCCCGTCTTTCCCTCTTCCTCCTCCATCTGTCTGATAGTTAAAGTCTCTATGGGTGGAGTATTAACTGCAGTTTAGATCTTTCTGAGAGTATCTGAGCTTTGAACTGGAGTAGGTTCCTCTAGAGTGTTGCACTTTGGCCCTGCCAGACTCCAGCTACAACAACCATTAATATCAGTCTCACCATTATTATTACTGTTTGCCCTTTACCCACCCTTATCATTGAAGTGTCACATCCTTAAGTGTGTGGTCAGTTTGATGATCCGTCACTTTGAGATCAGCTGATACCCTCATGACAACTGAAGGAGTTTAATTTGTCTGCATTTTCAGCCGAGGATGTGGAAACACTGATGGTAGTTAAAGTGTTGAATGTGGAGTAAAATGTTTGTTTTTCCTCTGAGCGTCACTTTCATGAATTTATCATAAGGTCAGCTGACCTGACTACAGCTGAGCTGCTCACTCCCAAAGTATCCGACGAATCAGTGATTCTCTCTTTTAACCTACACTTTTTGGTAAACATGTCATCTTCTCGTTCTCCCTCTAGTCAGAAAAACAAGAGATAAATTGTTTTGACCCAGCTGCCGCCGAGTCCTCTGCAATCTGAAGCCAATTGCTGTCTGATGAAAATGCAGTCATTATATGCTCATGGAGCACGCCTTCTGCCTGTTAAAGAATACAGGTGTCATTCCCAGTTAGAGCCCACACACTTGTTTGGATCAGCTTTATGTTGGTCTTAAATAAAAGATAACTCACCCACAATAACAGCAGTCTGTCTGCTGAAATGTTGACACTTAAGGTTTAGAATTTACTTGATTTGAATCGTAGAGTATGACTAGCACATAGGCTGTTTTTTAAACCCCTTATTACACCGGCAGTGCTGACAGATTTGGCTGAAATTCAGTATGAAGTTAGCAAATACGCCAAAAATTGTTAGATTTTTCAGTATGCAGCCGATCATTCTACCTGGCATACTGTTTCCCATAATGCACAGCGCCGAGGCTGTTTGCCTATGTGGATGGCACTCAGGTTAAGGTGAATTACTGCCACCTACTGGATGAGTCAGCATTACAACTTAAACACAACAACACTGTTAGACTCACTGTACGGTAGAAGTTTAGTGATACGAGGGAAATACTGCTATATCCTCACACTTCTTTTGGTAAAAGAGGTTTTTATTTACAAGAAATTCTTTCAAGCCCATAGAAACCACTTATTATTATTTTATTTTTTTATTAATAATTATAATAGCTGCCCTCTTGGGTATGATGATATAAAAACTGATATAGTTTTTCCATCTACTTTTTTCAAAATGTCAGTCTGTTCCAGAGTTATTTTTAATCAACAGTATAACCTTTGGAGGAGTGTTAAAAATGAAATATAACTTTTTAGCTGTAATTTAATTTTATCTCTCTCCAAATTTCATAAAACAGCACACCGAGATCTTGCCCTGAGATTTTCTAAAGGAATTTAAAATGCTCCTAAAATCACTGAAAATAACGAAAGGACGACGCACACACACACAAACAACTTCAAAGAACTTTCTGATGAAGTATAATTACTTTAAATTTATATAAAACTCCAAATTTAATGAGTCTGTTATCGTATGTTCCTGAATATTCACCAGTGATTAATGATGATACTAACTTCTACTTTCAAATGTATAAGGGGGTTTGAAAAACGGCCATAGACTTATTGATGTCACTTATTTTTTTCTCATCCGAAAGTGTATCATAATGGAAAAGCTGAAGTCAACCTAACTTTGTTTGAGTTTGGATGAGGAAAAGAGGCGGGTCTTAAGCCTTTCACACAGCTACTGGCTGTGAGTGATGTGTCACGCTCAAAAGATGTGGTTGATGCTTTTTTGTAAATCAGAAGACACTAAAATATGGGGCTTTGGTAATGTTAACTTTGTAGCTGAAAGAGCCTCTCCTTAAGAAGCTGTGCTAAAAGAACCAGCTCTCTGAAAAGAACTGAACTTCCCACCTCCACTGACAGCCATGCCCTTATATGATAATAACAATAATACATTTTATTCAAGGGCGCCTTTCAGGGCACTCAAGGTCACCTTACAAGAATAAGTGCATTAAAAAAGGACTAAAACAGATATAAAACAAGCAATACAATATAATGCAACATATAACAATAAATTAAAATACAAAACAGTGCAATGGTGGTGAAAGGTCAGAGGGAGTACCATGATTATATGGACAAAATTCATAAGTTTAATCAATTTGAAAATAATGAATAACCCATTATTTTTTGTTTCTACAGCAAGCCTCAAGCTCTCTCTCTAATAACGCCCTTTTTTCTCTCTCTTTTGCACTATTTTACATGTTTTTGTCCCTAGGGTTCTGCTCGATAAGTACAAGTCCATTTACCATTGAAATCCTGATAAACTTGATTTAATTGGCAGATGTAGCCACTTTAGAAATGGTCAAAGTCAAAATGTCAAACGTGTCCTTGGAAGAGAGAAATTCTGTTCAACAAACCTTTCCCATCGCGTTCAGAATGGAACAAATCAGCCAACAAGGACTGTAAAATATATGGTACATATAGATAAAAGAAAAGGATTTCTTAGAATAGTACATGGGAACATGAGTGATGAGAGTAAAGTTGTTAAGGTTAATTAAGCTGAACTGACAGCAGCATAAAATAACTGTTTAAGCTCAAAGCTTTAACACATAAACGTTTCAGATCAGTATAAAACACTTAACTCTCCTTCCTCTCCACCATTTTTTCATTGAAAGTAAAAAAAAAAGGACAACACTTGTTTCTTATACCGTCCTCATATACAAAACCACCCTAAGTTCTTTGAAACATGTTAGTTCTTGGCTATATTTCTGCTCTGGAGAGTCAAAACAACATGTGGGGCGACCATCCAGCCATAACTTCAACTTGGACAACCAGTTTAAAATCCCTTTAGACCAATTTAAATATATCCATTGCCCTATTTGGCATCATTTATAACATGTTTTTCATTCACTGAAAAATATACGGGGCATTTGCGCTTTTATTTCCATCAAATGAATGATTTCTGATTATGTTCATTATATTAACTAATCATCCAGGGCGACCATCAAAAAAAAAACACAGTTGTGAGAAATCAATTTTAAAACCACCTCAAGAACAGAGTATTTCATCAACAAGACACATCTGGGGAACCCAATGAAACACCTGTAAGGTTATTGAGTCTTTCTCATGTTTACAAATGAACCTATTTTTTAACTACTGTAATGTATGAGCCACTTTTGGGTATCATGTTGAGAGACCTGTTATGGTTAGTAAACCAGAAGCTGAACCAGAAGTGGAAGATCAGTTAAAGGGGATTTATTGGAGGTAGGTGGTAAAGTGAGAGCAGGTGAATCCTTTCCCAGGGAGAGAGAGTGGCAGCGTGGCAGAGATTGGGCGGGGAGTGCAGGAGGCTCGTGGAGGCACTGGAACTAAAGGAGAACACAGCAAGGGTTAGTCAAGAAATCGTTCAAAAGGTACAAGAATGTCTTGAGAGCCAAAAACACTAGCAGTGTTAGCCATATACCACTGAGGGTCTGGAATACTCTGGCACTGGTGGAGACTTGGAGCAGTGGTTAAGTGCAGGAGTGATCAGAGCTGATGAGAGGCAGGTGTGCACCAGTGACGGAGAGGGAGTGCAGGAGAGGGAGTGCCAGAGAGCCAGAGTGCAGGACCCGCCCATATCTCTGTGGGGAGAGAGACAGACTCCAAAGGGAGACAGTAAATCAAAACACTACAAGACCGCCCTAAAACTGTGAATAATTAGTTTGATGTGTAAATCTGTAAGCCTGTCCTTCTTAAACTGTTTACTTACCAACAAATACGTTTTGAACAATTAGTGATATTAAAGTTAGAGTATGCAGAATTTTCATAAAAATGAAAAAAATTAGTTTTTACAGGAATACTCCTGCTCAATTGTCATCTCTGGGACTCCGTATTTGTGTGACAGTGTCTGTGTGTGCCTCACCCCCTTACAGACCCCCTCCTCGCCTGTTTTGTTATAGTTACAGTTGAGCTCGGGACGCTTCTGGGTGGAGAGTTGAAGCTTTCATGGGTGAGGACCAGCCAATAGTGTGTTGCTGATAGCGAGTGGGAGGCGCTATCCTGAAGCGGCTACGATAGCAGCCGTAACACAGAAAGAATGATTCTATATCTGCAGTCTCTCTCATTTACCTGCAGGAGGTCAGGTGAACAGCTCTTGGGTTTCTCTCACACTATGCTGCAGGTGCTGACAGGGCTGTATTTACCATCTATGGTGTGTTTACGAAGCTACAAATGGCAGCCATGCTGTTATCTACGGTCAGGGGCAGTGAGCATGCACAGCAGTTGACACTGAGCCATGGAGGAGGAGACAAGTTTGGATGCTGTTTGTAAACAGAGAAACGAAATTTATCAAAAATTTCTGCATACGGGGTGCAGATGGCATAGTAGATTAGGTCGAGCAACATGACGTTTGCCTGTGGCCTGTTTGCCGCATATCACTCCCCTCTCTCTCCCCCTTTCCTACTCTATGCGCTGTCCTCCTCTATTCATCAAAGGCATGAAAAGCCAAAAAATATATGAAAAAAAAAATCTGCATTCTTCACCTTTAAAGAAATATATTAATTTTGAGACAATTTACTGTCACCCCAAATGACTTTTTTTTTTTCAAGGCTGTCCTTTTAGTTCATCTTAATAAACATTTAAATCTCTTGATTGAGGTCCCTTTTTTCTACATAGATGCATATGTACACTACATTCCAAATGTTTAATGACCCACCTTCACATGCTGCTTGTAACTAAAGAGGCTTATATTGAGCGGTTGGATGTAAGTTTGGTTCTGCATTCAAGCAGTTGAGGTTTGTGCCTGTAACAGTTCAGACTGACTGGACTCAGCCAAGATGCCTCGAGATGCGGCTCCTGCTTTTGCTGCTTTACTTCTCCTGGTCTAAGGAGTCAGTTCATGCAAAAAAAAAAAAAAAAAAAAAAAAAAATTCATAGCTTACATTTCACCTGTGCCTGCTTCAAAAGCATGACTTTAACACAAAGAAGGGAGGCAAGTCAATTGAAAGGTGCATTTTCAAAGAGCCTGTTTCAACACTGTACTGTATAATCCAAGTGATGAAGAGGAGTAAATCAACATTTCTAACATTTATCAAACACTGCTGTCTGTCTGCTGAAAGGCAACAGCTGAAGAGCTTTAGTACCATGTTAATACAAAGAAAACCCCATCATGTTCAATAAAAATCTGTGCAATGATCCTTTGTAAAACACCCTTTTCTAACCATTTCTTTTCACACTTATGAATTACGATTTAAAAAGTCTGCACTGGAAACTACAGGAGACTTCACAACACATAAAATAACCTTGGAGTACTTTTTAAATGTCTCACATAAAGGCCTGTCTAAAATGTCTAGAATGTAAGTTTCTTTTTCCTTCATTCCAGAGATATTTTTCTGTAGATATTTTGAAACTTGTACATTGTTTGGCTCCACAGTTTTTTTCATGCAGAGGTCTTATAGTTGCAGCGTGAGGTCAGCCAAACATGGACTCTGTTCCAAATGCTGAAAAACTCCAGCTTGCCCTTATTCTCCTTGTGCCTCTGCAAACAGCGCAGGTACACACAAACTGAAGCCAGAAAGGGGGTTTAAAGTGTGTTTGTACTTTATTTAAGAAAATGTAAAGCTTCTCATTTTCTACAACAATGTAACAGCACCTCAAGTGGTGAATGACTGTATAAAATTGGTACCTTTAAAATGTGGGCATCAATTTGAGGCCTTGAGTTTTGCGTGTCTTTGTGACCAGAGATGACCAGAACTGGAAGTGAGGGAGGAGCAGAGAGAAGGGAAAAACACCAAGGCATCAGCTAATGCTAATGTCAGTGCCAGCTTAGAAACCCACATATATCCCATAATCCCTTGGTTTTCATTTAAAGGCAGCATGAACAAACATTGAGTCTGACATTGTCTGCTTACTGTGTGAGTGTCTTGTCAATCACAAGGAAGACAAAGCTTTAACAGCATCATATTCTACACTGTAAAGTCCAATTAGTTATCATGACTTAAATAAAGCATGCAAACTGCTTTTACTAAAAAAAAAATCTAAGAAATAAAATAAAAATAAAAATAAAGAGAGCTAGGTATTTCCAGTTGTACTGAACAATGCTTCCAAAGTAGAGAACACTTACAAACAAGTTTAAACAACTATGAATGTAGTCAATGCAAAATCATTACTCAGACTGACCATTGTGAGGAGGGCACACAGTGGACATGAGGCCCTATTGTACATGGATATTACATAGGTGACAAAAGCTGTCTTTTCCCTGGTATGGAGTAGCTGTCCAGGCTCCATGGCTTAGTCCAGTTGTCTAAAACATAGACTGGATGTCAAGTATACCAATAAATGATGTTTTTTTCTGTAAGACTCTTGATGAAAACTCCTAAATGTTATGCATTGGCCTCTGATTTGACCAGGCATTTTCATTTGTCCACTTAAGCTGCCCATCATGTACTGAATGTTAAATTGAGCTGTAATGCTCCACAGAGCATAGACAGCCATCAACGCCACGGAGAAAAGACGGCCAGTCTACACAACAGAGCCTATGTAGCTTATGATACCTGCATGATTCACCCATGTACATGTATCCTTGGTAAGATCTGTGGGAGCATCCTCTCTCTCCTTTTCTCTATCTGCCTGTAACCTGCGTGTCTTGCAGTGTTTCTGTGTGTGATGTCAGCAGGTCACATGGGTTGAGACAGCCAACCGGATCCTAGCATATCGGTGCTTGCCCATTTTAGACAGAGTAGGAGCAGGGGTGAGCAGAGCTACCGCCAGCTACAGGTAAGTCTAAAAATTCAAAACTCTTTTCCCTCTTTTTAAAGCCATAATAGTAAAATTATTGTGTATATAAGTTATAGGAGCCTCCAACTGAGCCGAGACCTTGATGATTCCATGACTAACAGTGCAAGTACTTTATTGAGCGAGACATGGTGAGTAGTTTGTTACAGATGCTATGTCAGCCTAGCCTATCCCATTATGATGAATGACGCCGTTAGCATGGTTGTTTGCTAGGCCATGCACCTCCTTTCTTCAAGTGTATTAAATCCCAAGTGTATACAAAATGAACTATTTCATTTAATGCACTTTGGTCTTTATTTGTGACTTAATGTATGTATTTGATTGTGCTATTCAATTTTGTATATACCAACTAAGCTCTCATGTTCACTGTGTGCCCTCCTCACTTACAGTTACAAGAACAGCGCGAGTACTTTATTGAAAGCAAGACATTGTGAGTAGTTGGTTGTAGATGCTACTTTATCCCAGCCTGTTCCATTTATGATGAATGACACTGTTAACATGGTTGTTAGTTTGGCCAAGGACCTCCTTTTTCCAAGTGTATGAAACTAAAATGAACTATTTGGTTTAATGCACTTTAGTCATTATTTGTGACTAAATGTATGGATTTGATTGTGCTATTCAATTTTGCATATACTAAATAACATTGTTAATGCAGGCTCTCATGTTCACTGTGTGCCCTCCTCACTCACAGTTACAAGGTTTGATGAGAGATTAAGTTTCTTCTTCTTCTTCTTTAAATTCACAGTGGTGGTGAGACTGTGTTGGCTACTTATTGTTGGAAGAAGGATAAAGGAACAGTTCTTGGATTTATTTGCAACTTTTCATGTGAGTTGTGTATCTGAACAATCCTCATCAGTTCCCCCAGAAAAACAAATAACTTTGATAATAAGGGAAGCATTCTATTCCTTTGCATTCTTGGTGAATATTGACACCATGTTTGACCATTAAGCAAATACCAAGATTATTGCATTGATGTCAAACATATTTGCAGCTATGGATTTTCTACCTCTATGTGGAAAGTGTGTCTCTTTGGCTGTTGGGCAGAGCTGTCTTGTAAAACACTGCTCGTTTGTCCTCCACTGTGAATCCCAACTCGATGACGCAGCACGATGAACCAAAAGGGCACCGCTCCAGAGCTTTGCAGAGGAGACGGCCCCTGAGCTGATTTCAGACCCATGTTCTCCCTTGGCAGAGCGCCCCGCTGCCCCATGATTGAATCCCATTTGACATATCTTCAATAGGTTCGTCACCTTTTTCCTGTTCTCCTGAATATATATCAGAGCAGCTGGTGTCTCCAGAGAGGTGTCGATCTGTCCTTTTCATTCCCGCTCTCTGATACTGTCTCTAAGCGGCGCCGTACCTGCTTGTTCCTGACAGATGGAAATGTGTGGGGCTGATTTTTGAACTGTCCTGTTAAAACTGGAGGAACTTGTATAACACAAAAGGAAAAAAGGAAGATGTAAAAAAAAAAAAAAACCTTGGAGCAAAGCACTGCTACAGTCTGAATGTCACAGCTGCTGGGTTTAGTCTGTGGAGCCGCATCAATATTATAGAAATGCAAAAGTTTAACAGGCCAAAAGAGGATTTTTAGTTTCTAACTCGACTATTTGCTGTTGTTGTTCTCTCTCCAGCTGAGGCCTGTCCACCATAGAAAAGAAAATAGCCCCTGCGTGACTTCATGTTTCTTAATATGTACTTATTATTCTGAGAGTATCGCAGGAAGTGACACCAGAGGATCTGAAGCTGGGTTTAACCCTTTACACGCCACCTAATTCTGGCTTATCTACCGTGCTATGTTTCGGAGCTTGTAACTGTAGAACCATAAGGTCAGAATTAATCAGTGACACATCATTTAAAAGATTAAAGTCTCTAGTTTTCAGAAAATGTCATGTTTTTATATGTGGCTAAAGTCCACATCAGGATAAATGCAGCTGAAACACCTTTTTTTTCCCTCTTCATTTTTTATTACTCATTTTTGAACATCATTAACATCAAGATGCTTCATGCCACACATAAAACATCCATCACATCACTTCTACACCTTGTCATCTACATCTGGGTGACATTTGAGCTTTTTAGGTAACACCTTGTAGGAGTTGGAGAGTTTTTAGTCTCAGCAGATGTGTCCTCATTTACCACAGTCTGGTCTGACGACTTTGCGCAAACAAAACCAGCTTTATCAATGCTCAGTGTCCTCTTTGTTGAAGACTTTGTTCTCTCTGTGAGAAAATTGTTTATTCAGCAATCTAACTTACCACGTGTGTGTACAGTAAGGCTGTTGGTTACTTTACACGTGAGTGACAGGCCCAATTGCCAGTAAATGAGTCTGCTTTTACGCAGCTCCAGCTAGCGCTTCTAGCAAGTCAAGCAGAGAGCACTTCTTATATAAATCAGGCTCTCTTGGCACTTCTGTCTTGTAGCCAGAGGTCTAAAAAAAAAGTAAAATATGCCAAGCTTTGCGGGATTCACATTGAGGAGGAAATGCTATAAGACTGTGAAGCTGCTGTTATTGATGAGAACAGACACAACAGACGGACAAACAGAAATTTAACCACTTGGAATAATTTGATGAAACAACACTTTTGATATGTTTGAACTCTGGATTCTTTCACAAATAGCTTTCTGTCGATCAAGTAAACTGTGAAATGAACTTAACAGCTGTAATGTGAAGAATCTTAGCTTTCAAACGCAGCATGTGTTCCAGTGTTTGGCAAAGACGTGATTATACACTTTGATGCCCCATTGGAGCAAAAGAGTTTAAGGATGGGAGGATTCAATTCTCCTGCAGTTCTACAACAACCAAAAGAGCCATAGCATGTGCAGCAAGGTGAACGATACCGAAAGAAGCTGACTAGGGCTATCAGTGAGCCAATGGCCTTTGACAAAACACGTTTAGGGATGATAAATCTAGCTAATGAGGTCTTGCTAAGGAAATTACTCACCTTAAAGCCACTAACAGCCTTCACGAGCGCTTAAGGCAGCCGATAACTCAGAGAGGAAGGTGGGGGTTTCAGTTGTGGGTGATATTACACAGTAAATTAATTAAATGGCTCTCCGAAGGCTTACAGAATTGCCAATTAAACATATTAAATATCACAGTTGAATACTGAAAATGTCAGCTTTCCAAGCATCTTATGTGTCTTCCTGAAAACTCAAAGAGGGATTGGAGGGATTGTACACCGGCTAGTGACATATTTTCCCAATACAGCTGCCAACATTTCACAAAGTTTAACTTTTCGAAAAAAGTACAACTACATCCAAAGTACAGGAGGACACAGATAGGGACAATGCAACCTTTGTAAAAGAAACATGCGTTCCCTCCCAATCCTACAGGTGAACCACAGGGAGAGGAGCTACCAAAGCACAGCGCTGCCTTCAGCTGCGAGGTGCCATCCGGCTGTCAAACACTGGCAAGTCTCCTCGCACTGAAAGATCCTGCAAACACTCAGAGGGGGACGGCACGCTAAAACAGTTGCAGTTCCCTAACAGGAAAAACTGCAGTCATTACTGCAGAAATAAAGCGTGTGTGTGGGGCTGCTGGCTCCTGTCGGTGGACCTGCTGTGTGTAGGCGGCTCCGTAACCTGTTTTCACTCGGACCTGCCCGGCGCTGCAGTATGAGGTCTCAATTGAGCGGGGAGAGGGAGATCCCCTGCTGACATGGCAGTACACACGTTGTGCAATTAATAACGTGTCTTCAGACGACCACCTGGGAGGGAGGGTGGGAGGGCTTTGACTGAGGAGGCAAGAGTCCAGGTTCATGGCTGACCTGCACCCTCAGAGAGACAATTATAACTTATTATGTCAGCAAGCTCACCCTTAAAACTCTTATTATATGTGTAAATAAAACACAAACATATCCAACATTACTCCTCAGTTTCTCCTAGAACATCATTCAGTTGTGCCAAAAGTTTACTCCCTCCTGCAGAATTTCTGATTTTTTGGCCTTGTCTCAGGAAATATGAGTGATAACACAAAATCCTTTCTATCACTCATGGTTAGTGGTTGGCTGAAGACATTTACAAATAATAATAATAATATTTAAAAAAAAACTCCATTTAAATCATAGTGACAACAGAAACTTCAAAAATGACCCTGTTAAGAAGTTTACACCCCCTGGTGATTTTGGCCTGAGAAATGCACAAAGTTAACACAGATGTGTTTGAATGTAAATGATTTGTGTTGGAAAAAAAAAAAAAAAAAGAAAGTCCTTAGACACTCCTCAACTCTTCTTTCTCTTCTCCATTCTTGGTGTGACACAAAGACTCACAACACAAAGGTTGAGTCAACTTTTATACATTCTAACTGGCGTCAGCTGTGATTTCTATATTACCAGCACCTGTTATTCACCACAGCTGAGTTTAAACAAAAATCACCTGTTTGAAATTAAATAATTTACCCACAATTCTAAAAGGGTGCCAACAATTTTGTCTGTCCCAATTTTAGTGTTTTGTGTAAAATTGAGTCGATTTTAGCGGTTTTCTTCAATTTTTGTGGTTTTTTTTACAATGCACATCAAGGAAGTAAACACATTTATACCAAAAACATTTGCAATTGCAACATTTTCTGGGGGAAATGGTGTATTTTTATGGAAAAATTCCAGGGATGCCAATACTTTCATCCATACTGTACATGTATATAAATGTCCTACTTTTTTTTTTTTTTAATTTAATAAGCTGATGTGTATGTTAACATGTCAAATGCAATATTTTTTGATTACATTATAAATAAAATTTCAGATAATTTTTTGGGGATTTTTCCGAAATGAGTCCAACTGTCATGAACCTATCATGAACATAATATTTGTCATCGCTAGCCTCTAAAATTTAAATCCATTTTGAAGACCATGTGTCAGTTTAACTTAAATATGTCCATTAATTTGAACCACGGCACTCCCATCAACTGAACAAGAGAGGGCAACAAGAGCGTCTCTGCATGCAACCAGATTATGGTTATTTTTGATTAAAGGCAGGCAACGGCACAAGATACTTTTCAGAGGGCTGGTTTAAAAAAAAAAATGTGGTGACAGTCTTTTCCCCTCACTGGGGTGTTTTTCAATTGGATGAAAAGCTCTGGTGCCAGATTTGGCTTCATGCCACCAGTTGACTTTCACTGGTGTTTGCCATGTTTTGACCTCAACCCATTGCTGCAGGTCACCAGTGCTCTACTACCACACTTCCTTTTTGCCTTGATGCATCCTACCTTATGACGGGGGAAATACACTGCATCCGTATGCATTGGATCTCCGCTGCTGTGCATGTTGACTGCGTTTGTCAACTCACATCGGCTGATGGACAGTTGGTTTCACCAGATCTAGGAGTTCCCATACTCCTGACTTTATAGATAAGTCTCTCTCCATTCGTATTGGACTGTAAAACCGTAAATTCTGTCTTTTCATCCTCGAAGGTCAAGCTAAATACGATCTAATTTCGGCACGGTCTGTTTTATTTTGAAAGTCACCGTCCCTTTTCAATGGTTTCCGGGCACCACTTCCTACCCTGCTCAATCTTCCCTGCGCATTTTTTTTGCCGTAACGCAGCGGAGACTTAACGCAAAGGCATGCGGCCACAACGGCCTTGTTGAGGAAAGTATGCTGTAGATACGTCTACTCATGAAAACTAGGGTGGAGCCTCCATCCACAGTGTAAATCCGGTCAGAGAGTGAAACAGGACAGGGGTCTCAGATTTCTTCAGCTTTAATTTGTGCACACAATCCACTGAACCATCATACATACAGCAGGTATGGTACGTATGTAGATTTTGGAATAGTACGTATAGGACGTACGAGTGTATGACACGCATGGTATCCAGAATAAGCAGGAAAATAAGGCAGATGTCATCAAGCAGTAAACATCCATAAGCATTAGCGATTAGCATCCGCAGCTAGTGGTTAGCATTAATGATTAGCATTTTTACACGTGAACAACCACAAAACATCTTTCAGAGTACTAAACATTCAAACAGGAAAAAGGGTACTCTATTAGTCAACACAAACATCAGTACAGTGTAGAAGAACTGTTTATGGAACTGCTTGTCAACAATACACTCTACAATGCACTTACTCTCTTCATGCACGCATACGGGCTCAGGTAGGAATGACTGCAATTACAAACCAGTTACGGTGAGCACATGTAAAGGATCCTGATGGTGCTTTTCCACGATACAATTCCAGCCCTACTCGGCTTGGCTCTACTCTACTCTTCTCTACTCTACTCGGTTTGGTTAGCTTTTCCACCAGCCGGACTTCAGACTCACAGTGGGCGTGGATCTTATAACACAGCTGCGCTAAAGTGCTGCGCAGAAGTGCGTGCATGTTCATCTATAATGCGACACAAACATAATTTTGCACTAACATATGTGCCACCGTGGTCTTTAAAGGAAAATAAAAAAAAGCTTTCAAAAGATTTCATTAAAGTAATACAGCGGCTCATCTTGGGCGGCATGACAACGGAGGTAAGCAACAGCCTTGTGCTGCTGCACGCGGAGGAAAACGAAGGAGCTGCTTCCTGACATCAACTCTTCCCTGGATTCAGTGAGATCACTTTAATTTTTTTATTTTTGGGCCTGGTATACCAGAGATTTTTTGTTGATCAATCATTCTTCTTTGAACTGGTTTTCCTTTTTGGTTCCCTGTGGATTAATGGACTGATTGGTGCTTAAAGACTCTCGTGGCAGACAGATCGCTCCTGTGCCGACGAACTTTGATTTAATCGAAACGACTCTCTAAACCGAACTATCTTTGCTGTTAACTTCTTTTTCGTTTAAAAAGGGACTTTTAACTTATTTAGGAATCATGAAGGAGCATTTTAGGGCTGTATTTTGTCTTCATTCAGTCTGGTTCTGTGCCGTCGGGTTGACATGTCATTGAAAACCTGTCGCTGACTTTTTCGTTTGCCTCTTGTTAGTGATTTGTACTGAGTCAGAAGCTGCAGAGACGACATTCTCTGACCAATGAGTGACCGGCAGTCCGTCGACGTCACGTTTTAGTATCGGCCTTACTTCGCTTAGAACCCGGGTAGAGTAGGTACTGAAAACTGGCGTCTGCCGCGTAGTACCGCGCTAATGGAAACGCAACACAAACCGAATAGAGCCGAGTAGAGTCTGGCCAAGGCGAGTCAGTGGAAAATGGCCATAAGTCTCTCTCCTAGCTGTCCACTTCACTGCCTGACCAAATTACCAAACTGATTCCTTAGGAACACGTGCCACCTACTGGCACAATGGGGAATGCAGAACAGGCCTAAAAAGACAAGAAAAAAAGTCATTTTCATATCAAACTGCATTGAAGTACTCTTAGTTTGAGTTTCCATCCACAGTGAAGCGTATACAGGATTTTGGCAGGAATACAAAATCAGAAAAAGAACTACTTTATGGTGTAAAACTCACACATTTTATACATGCACTCCTGCATATTTCTCTATTCAGTGGAGAGTGAGAATCAATATTTAATGTGGGAACATCCCACAGCCTGTGTTGATCTGTGGATATAAAACTGTGGTCCCTGGTATCAGCGCTACAAGTATGATAAAAACATCAGCTCTAACCTTTCCACTGCATGTCATGGCAGGTAAGAAGAGATGCTTAAAGGGGGAGATCACTTTTCTTTGTTGTTGGTGACCCTCACTGTGAAGTGTTGGGAATTTGTCCTGTAAAGTTAAGTCAGAAATATCTGCTATTATGTCTGTTAATGCCAACTATCTGCCTTCTTTAAGTAGAAGAGAATAAAATGAGTGTTTCCTGAATGTGCGCTGCATTGATCACACCTGAAAACAGAACACTGTCTGGAATGTAAAAGCTTTTAATAACCAGACATGTCAGCTCCTGCTTAAGATCTCATTGAGTAACTGCTATTGATCCACAATTCTGTCAAAGCCCCGCCGAGATATTTCAAGTCATTTTGCAGCACAAATGATCAGCTGCTCCTCTAACAGCTTTGGTTCAATTCAATTAAATGGGTTAAATTCTTCAAATGACAGCGTGGTGCATTTTTTTGAATGTTTTCTGCTTTTACCCAAGAACACAAAAATAATCAGACCAAAGACTAAAAGATAAACTCTGACACAAGATACTCTAATGACTCATAAAAACACAATAACTCTGAGAAAGCTGCCTTCAAAGAGTGCTCCTGCAACCAGGGGCAGACAGCAAGTGGAAAAGGATTTGTGCATAAATAGTTTGATGGTGAGTGGGAGGTGGGTCAGGGCAGATTAGACAGAACAAAAGCTATAAGGTCCAACAAGTAATCAGGTCTCGATGTAGGTTTTTCATTTTCTCAGAGTTAAAAAGGTAAAGAACCTTCTCACATCTGGGACAAATCAAAGAAACACTGACAGCGTTTGGTTTTATACCTCCACATTCTTGTTTTGGACCATTTTATTTTAATAAGGGCTGTCAAAGTGAACGCGGAGTAAACACAAATTCTTTTGGATGTAACAACAAGATTAACAGACACACACATTCTTTGACCATCACCCTCACTCTCTCCTGATGCTGAGGATGACGAGCAGAAGCTTCTTAACCTGGTATGATCAGCTCCAAAGCTCTGATAGATGATTCTTCTGACAAAATCAAAGTCATCCCCCTTCACTGTCAGTGTGAAGTGTACATTAAGTATTAAAGGCTCTGTAAGAATGATTTGATTGGCGTTGATTTCGGTGACACCTGGGGCCTGCATGGCTTGTGTGTTTGATCACCCACTGCTGTGAGGACGTGACTTTTGCCGAGACCAAGACCAGATCTTCTTTCTAGCTCTTCGTTTCTTCCATCCACCCATTTTCTTAACCGTTTATTCTGTTCAGGGTCACAGGTGGCTGGAGCTTACCCAGCTGTCATTGGGCGAGAGGCGGGGTTTACCAGTCAATCGCAGGGCTGACATAGAAACAACCATTCATATACACACACTCACTCACACCTACAGATAATTTAGAATAATCAATCAACCTAACGTGGGCATGTTTTTGGTCTGTGGGTGAAGCCAGAGAACACCCAGGAAGGCCCACTCAGAAAGGGAATCGAACCGGTGACCTTCTTGCTGTGAGGCTGCAGGGCTACCCGTTGCACCACTGTGCAGCCCCATTACATTTCTTTATTTGAAAAGAAAAAAAATTACAGTTGTGCTTGAAAGTTTACACTCCCCCCCCCCCCGCCGAATTTCTGATTTTTTGGCCTTTTCTCAGAAAATATGAATGATAACACAGAATCCTTTCTTTCACTTTTGGTTAGTGGTTGGGTGAAGACATTTGTTGACAAAAAAAAGTTTACTCTTCTTATATCATAATGACAACAGAAACTTCAAAAATGACCCTGTTAAGAAGTTTACACAACTCTGGTGGTTTTGTCCTGATAAATACACAAAAATTAACACACATGTGTTTGAATGTCTACTAAAGGTAACAATCCTCACCTGTGATCTATTAGCTTGTAGTGTAGTGTGTGTGTATAAAAAATGAACAGGGTCATTTTTAATGTCTTCACCCAACCACCAACCATGAGTGACAGAAAGGTTTTTGTGTTATCATTCATATTTTCTGAAAAAAAGGCCAAAAATCAGAAAATTCTGCTGGAGGGGGTGTAAACTTTTATATATGCTACTGGTTGACATGTGACAACAACCAAACTTGTTAAACCCATTTTCTACCAGTGGCAATTCCTCTAAGACTTCAAGAGAGGCTCAACTTCCCCTAAAATGTGAGAAAACAAAGAAATAAAAGGTGAACTATGTACTGCTGTGCATTTCACTGACTAAATATGTGCGGGAAAGTGTTCATCTTTTGTTCAGAATCAGCTTCGTATCAAAGGAAACCGACATCTTTCTTCTCATTCATACCCACAGCAGCACAGTGATTTACACAGACGCGCCTCTCTGGGGTCAACAGGGAAGTATAGAGTAGGGATGATGAAAAAAAATCGATAACCGATTAATTGAGATTGTTAAATGGCTGATTAAGAATCGATTTCAAATTTTTAAAAATTGATTATTTAAAGGGATGTGACGAGATCTCGTGCCACTGTATTGCCCTGTGTTTTAGTCTATGAGGAAGCTCATCAGACTGTGACTGCTTTGATTTACTATTCATGACCTGATGGGGGCAGTAATGCATCTTTGCAACATCTTGTCTGCCAGAAACTGACATGAAGGAGCAGAAGCAGCCTATCAGACGCAGCTGGAATGACAATGGAGTCTGAAAACACCATCATCGAAAATGGCCCCGCCATTCTTCCCCAGCTCTTCACAGCGGGAAACACAAAGGCGATATAGTTTCAGTTTCTCTTCTCTGTGTATCCTCTCACCCTCACATATAGGGGTGTGCGTCACGGAACATCAGTGCAGGTTTCGGCGCTCGCCAATTCACACTTGATGCATCTCTGGAACGCAGCGCTACACGCTCAGTAGCAGCTGGATACAAGATCATAGAATCACAGGAGAAACACATGCTCCTGCAGGACTTATGAAGTATTGGCACTTCCTAAACTTCCGCCAAATTCTGTAATTCCCTCTTTTTGTTACCGCTGCTGCTGTATGAAAGGATCATCATTTGGCTTTATTTTACACCTGCAGACCAAAATACAGCAAGTTGCGATGTTTCCAGACAACTACAGACTTATACAAAGTCAAACAACACACACACACACACGCACACAAAAGAAAAACAACTCAGAGCAATAAAGTAGAAGGAGCGAATCATAGCATATAAGGTAAAGACAGTTTATTGTATTTCCTACTTCATTGTGCCATTTAAGTTGACATGAAGGTACATTATTACACGCTGATCTGTGACCACAGAAAGTTCAAACGCATCTGCATCTTTGTTATATGGAGAGTAAAATGAATAAATAAATAAAATTTGGACGTTTGTTCACAAGTGTGGCTGTTGTTTAACAGTGAAAGACTACCTTTAAAACAAAGTACAGCAAAAGTTAATTTGGATATTACACTTACACTACAAT
This sequence comes from Thalassoma bifasciatum, assembly GCA_008086565.1. Classification (NCBI taxonomy): domain Eukaryota; kingdom Metazoa; phylum Chordata; class Actinopteri; order Labriformes; family Labridae; genus Thalassoma; species Thalassoma bifasciatum. Next base: position 407,718 of record RPOG01000342.1, read on the forward strand.
ACTGAAGGTGCTGTGACGTGTTACTCAAAAGAGAACTCAAATAATTCAGCAACTAATTGATGTCAAATTAAAGCTCAATAATCTGCAACAATCAAAAATTGAATCGATAATTGGCAATAATTGAAAATTGGTTGGTAGTCGAATCAAGACTTTAATAATCGAAACAAATTGAATCGGGAAATTGGGCCAATTCACCACCCCTAGTACAGAGTGGGTGGTTCTACTGCGCAAAACTGGACGGTCATTGGATAAATGCTAGGCTTTGTCCCTCCCACCCATGCTGAGCTTCTCTGGGGGTCTATGGGAAAGTGGGCTGGCCCAGACGCTTGGCTTCTGCATGATGCATGGATGATCTGTCTGAGGTGGAATCCCTTTTTTAATGACTGGGAAATGAGCGAATCATCGATCTTAAAGTGTAAACCTCCGCCGTAGCATTTTTAGTGTTTTTTCATTCTGTTGTTCTGAACTGATCCGGAGACTTTACAGATCCCCAGCGACTTTGTCCTTGTTAAAAAAGCGAGCATTGTGTTTGGTGACTCTCTTCTGTCACTCTGTGGTTTCTTTCCCCAACCAGCATCGGCAGCTATGGAGCTTCTCCTACGTCACAACCACTCACACTCACAGGGGGTCACAGTTGGTACGACAGGGTCACAGATAATTCACTGAAAAGGAACCGAGGATGGAATTTAGAAACAAACAAACACATTTTTGATGTAAGCAGGGGAAAAAATGAGCTTCCCCTCCTTGAAGGACCAGCAGCCACCACTGTTTTCCACCATAGTTTAGCTCAGGGGTTCCCAAAGTGGGGGTCGGGACCCCTAGGGGGGTCGCGAGACGTTGGAGGGGGGGTCGCGAGATGATTTCAGTTTAGATAATATCCACAGCTATCCCAGACCACAACTAAGGTACTAACGCCGTTTGGCTCAACATACCTGTGTGAAAAGACTTTCTTGGCCCTGACATTTATTAAAAATAAATATATATCCTTTGTGAACGTGGAGGATGATCTCCGAGTGGCTGTCTCCAAAATTCAGTTAACTTGCACTGCAACAATGTTCACGTTTACTCAGAGCTACAGTTTACGACTATTACTTGAACTGAATTATTCTTGTTCTAATGTGGAAATGAAAGTATTGTAACAAAATTGAGTTTACACACGACTGCAACAATGTTCGTTCACAAATTACAGAGAAATAACTTTGACATATTCTGCTTTTATTTCATATTAAACTGTTACATGTAAAATCATAACATGGTTTTCAGGCTGTTGTTCTTTTTTGTGTTGTCATAATGCCCATGTTTGGATACCCTTATTAGTGCATGTGTCACACGCGCACGTTTTCTTATGCTTCAGTCACTTCTGGGGATAGTGGGGGTCACTGGTCTCTGCCACCTTTGTTTTGGGGGTCACGGGCTGAAAAGTTTGGGAACCCCTGGTTTAGCTTATAGAAAGTGAGCTAACTACCTTTTTAGTGATATGGTTAAAACATAGCAAATATCCCATTGGCACATTTTTTGGACTCAATTTTAACCTCATTTTTGTCTTGAAAAAACTTGAAATAAGACATTTTTATGACCTGGTCTGGTGAATGTGGCTCACATCAAGAATGATACATCAAATTTTACTGAAAATAAGGCATGATAACTTGCTGAGATCTCAGTTTTTTGCAGTGTGGACTTCTTGATTCAACTAAGGCAACAGAGGGAAGTTTCTTAATCTACGGTCCATAAGAAAAAAAACTTGAATTCATGTTTCTCTCCTAAGCCACAGAAAGTATTTGTTCCTTCTCACTTTCCTTCTACTTTTTCCTTTAGTCAATAGTCAACTTACACAGGCCAGCATTAAGAAGCCCTCCACAGAAAGAGCCACTCTGGACCCTCTTGCTTTGTTTGCGGTGAACTAGACTGTACAGATGATTCTCTTTAAGCTGTTGCTGGTGTCAGTTTTCTCACTTTACTTTTTTAAATCCCAGCTCCTCCTCTTCTTTCCCTTTCTGCTCATCCAATTCACTCTTGCCCTTTTGTCCCCTGCGGCCCTCAGCACAGCTCATTTATGAGGTCTGGAAATATCTGCCATCTCGGCCTTCATACCAACCTCTCCCGAATACAGCCAAGTGTGGAGAGCCCTTGTTTCACTGTGCTGCAACATAACCAGGTCATGTAGGTGCTCTTAAGAGGAGCAGACAATTCAGAACTCCGGGGTGGTTGCTGACAACAAGCCTGGTTCGAGCGCACAAAAAGTATCTGACAGCTGTAGGATGCGCTTTAATGATGTTCCTAACATGCAAATGAAGAAAATGAGGGCACACAGAATGAATGTGGCAGGAAAAGACAAATGTGATCTCAAAAAAGTGAAATTATTAAAGCTGGGATATAGATAAAATGAAAGTAATTTAAAGAGAGAGCAGAACAAAGTGCTCCTTCTCGCTACAGGCTGCAGATGCACCGTGAACGCTGATAATCCCATATGTAAGACTTTTTGATTTATTGTGAAATATTATCTGGAAAGTCACAGTGAATTTACTGGTTGTTAGACAGTCAGCCCTCTAATACTCTTCAGAGTAACCTCTGTGAAGTCACAGCTCATTCAGACCATCCTTGAATTTATAAACTGCTTAATATTCTAGAGCAATTTGAGCACCATAATTCAAATTTGCTGCATAGAAATCTGCCAGGAGAGGAAAATAAATCACACTCAGCTGTAATTCACCAGCATGAATGGGTCCTTTATGTATACGCCAGGCAGTCACTTCACATGAGAAGGGCCTCACAGCATCAAACCTGAAGTCTGGGAAAACTAAGAAAGTAGTGCTCCACATTGAAAATGGCCATATCCACACAGTGTCAGTGTCAGTGATGTATCCTGCACAGGTCTGGCCTCTGGCTTCACTTCACTTAAATTTGCAGTCCTGTTAAATATTTTTTGTGCAGGACTTCCTGTGTCTACAGCAGTGAAGCTCTGACAGTACAGCACTGTTCAATAATGCTCACCATGAGTCTGGTACCACACTGTTCAGCTCTACTCTCATACACAGAGATGGTTGGAAGGAGTCAAGAAAACTTGAGTCACCTGGAGGAACTAGTAGCACCAACATTCCAGGCTCAATCAATCATCAGGGTTCCCACTCTTTTCTTGAAATTATTTTCGAGGACATTTTTAGCTGCTACAGTACGAGTCAAATGATCACAATGTACACTAATTCCCCCCCACCCCCTGGCTAAGAAACAATATTCAGGATTGATGACTAATATCTCTATCCAGCACCACATTATCATATTGAACCCAAAATATATTTATTTCTGACTCTAAGACATAAATATTGTTTACTAGCTATCTCTCTATTCTGGCTTTTATGTAGGGTCATACTATTATATAGGGTGACCATATTGACCTGTTTCTCTGAAAAGAGGACCCCCCCCCCAACACACACACACACACACACACACACACACACACACACACACACACACACACATTTTTAGGGGTTTTGCATGGGTCAGGGGGCTTTCTGTGCTTCTAACTCAGTTAAACAAATATTCTGAATTCCCCAGAAAGAACACTTTACCTGGATATACTGAAAAATAGCCCAAAACAGCTCTGTAGCAACACAAGTATTAAGATGTTTAACAAAATAGGAAATAATCACCTCTCTTAAGTCCGACACTTACACCTTAGTTGGGAAAGTGGGGTAGAGAACCATTCTTCAAGATAACCTCCCAATTATCAGTTACGTAAAAATAGAAATAATGCCTCAAAATATTAAACAGAAAGAAAAAAGAGAGATAGCCTGTTCTTCAATGTTTTGTTGTGGTGATATGGGCTTGCAGATCGTTGTAACCATAATCAGCCACAGAGACATAAGTTCCAGCTTTGCAGACTGTACATTCTGCCTCCCATTTGTCACGACCCGGTTGAAAACAGGGGTAACTTTTTTCGCATTGCGTTTAGGCATTTTCTTTCTGTTCGAGTGTTCTCTCACAGTGTGCCTACCTGCCTGTCAGCCTGTGAGTGTGGAGTGTGGAGCATGGAGCGCCTCTGTACTGATTTTTGAATGAATGAATTCATGTTCCGGGGTTCGGCTCAAACTCCACCTCTCAGAGCGTGTTTCTAAAGGAACCATTCAACGTGAATGATAAATACACTGTTCTGTGATGCGCTCAACTTAGGCAAGCTCAAAAACCCGGACATTTGAAGGACTTTATAAACCCCGACCGGACAGGCCGGACAGCCTCTTAAAAGAGGACGTATGGTCACCCGACTATTATACATTTATGGTTATCACATTTTGGTGCTTCTTTGGAGACAATAAATCTTTGCTTGGTTCTGGAAAGTCAATAAATGTAGCAACAAAGTCACATGGAAACACTGCTCTGAGTGAATATGCAATTCGATGGGTTGGTAGCGTCACGTGAGGCGCTGTGCCGGCTTGAAGCAGAGATGAAGAAAAGCGCTACAGCTCAACGTTGCCGGTTAAAGGCAGCTGAAAACAGTCATACATGAATAAATTGTTTATTCTGTTTGTGTTCACCCACAAGGCAGAGAGAAGCAGAGTGAGGAAAAATTATTTTCCAGGACAACTCAAGCTTTTCCAGGACATTTAATTTTTTTGGGTCATTTTCCATGTGTTTTCCATGATTGGAAAATTGGTCGATCGTTTTTCAGGTTTTCCAGGTTTCCCAGGACGCGTGGGAACCCTGAATAATTGCTGCAGAATAGCAATGTTAAGTTGTGTAAGAGCCCTTGTGTTTGATAGTAAAAAGGTTCATTCACTGCAAGTAGGGCCCAATGAAATCAGTTTAATTTTTTTTTCAAATTCCAAATTTTTTTTTTTTTTGAATCCTGTTTTCTACCTTTTAAACCTATTTTATCACCACATAGTGTTCTTTTTGTGTCAGTGGATATGTGACAATTCTTTAATGTATTGATGTAATCAGAATCAACTGTAATCGCCAGGTATGCTTGAACACACAAGGAATTATTTTTGGTATACTGTACCCTCTTCTACAAAGTAATGGTAAGGTGTAAAAGGAAAAATAAGACTACCAATAATCAAAGTTTTATATATAGTATATTATCAACAACTACAAACACAAAAGAATAACAAATAGACAAGATTAATATTTGCAAGCTAAAAAAAATAAAAGAAATGATAATAGTGTAGTGGTGAGTAGTGCAAGGATGCAGCTATTAAATGAGGTACTTTAACAAAAGTTGCATGTTGGTTGTTAAATAACAACAATAAATAATAAAAGAATGTACATTCTGCTGTTACATTAATTATCTATGTGTTTGTTCACAGTACTGAGGGAGAGGCAGAAAAGCAGAGTAAAGAGGGGGCACCTCCTTGTCTAAGGCGGATGTCCCTTACTCTTGAAAAGAGGAAGAGGAGCAGGAGAAGGAGGACATCTTCTGACACTATTGTGGTTAATTCAAGAGAGCGAGATACCAGGGTTCCCACCGCGGCGCCACCTTGGGTAGTTGTGCAAAAATCATTGCACAGTATTCCAGGTCAAATTTCCCCTTTTCCACCAGTTCCAGTTCTGTGCTGGTGCTTAGTTAGTTCTAATCCTGTTCTTCCTAAGAACCTGTTTGGTTTTCCACTGGCGAGTGCCGAGTCAGAGCCACTAGTGATGGGAAGTTTGGCTCTTTTCAGAGAGCCGGCTCTTTTGGCTCGGCTCCCAAAGAAGAGTCGGCTCTTTCGACTCCTTGAACGGCTCTTTATTTAGGATCTTTTGCAGTCGTGTATTTTACCTTATCTTTGCAAAGACTAATGGTTTTTGTGTTGAAAACTGTTTGACATATGGTGTTTTCATGAGAGGCCTTATAATTGGCTAATTTTGTACATTTATTCTGTTACAAATTCCTTAAAACTTTTGTTTAGTATTTTTTATCAAACTTTCACGGCACATTTTTTTTTTTTTTTTTAAGTTATTTTTTTTGGCCTTTGTGCCTTTATTCGATAGAGGAGGACAGTGGATAGCGTCGGAAAGGGGAGAGAGAGTGGGGAGTGACATGCGGGAAATGGGCCACAGGTCGGATTCGAACCCGCCCGCTCGAGGGCAAGCCTCATGGTGCGTAGCCATATCCACTAGGCCATCCGCGCCCCCTCACGGCACAAATTAACAAAAAACTGATAACATATCCACAGAATAGAACCAGAACCAAACTCAAACAAACAGTATTGATGTTCTCAGTGTAGGTTGACATTGAGGAAAATCAGATGCCTGAGCCTGGTTGGGCTGATCTGATTTCTCCTCTCAGTGAGTAGTTGCCTTGTCTTTTAGAAAACTCCCTCAGAAGGAACGGGTGTAGCCACGATACACAAGCCCCCCCCCTCCATCACCCTCACCAGAAGTGGGAAAAACCAAGGCCTTCACCTGCCACCAGCTTAGCGTGAGCACTGTGCGAGCGAAGCAGCAAAAAGAAAAACTTGAGAGCCAGTTCTTTCTCAACGCGAGTCGGTTCTTCTGATTCACCCATTTGATCATGACACATCACTTGGAGCCACGTCAATGCGTCGTTGTAAAACGTCAGTACATCACTAGTTTCAGCCTTCGGTGCACTGTGGCTGCAGAGGAGGATGTGAAATTAATAACAATGCTGGTATCTTAATACAGATAATGCTGGAAATGTTTAAAAACCGTAATTTTTTTTCCTGGGTTTCTTTTGATGGTTCTCTCAGTTCTCTATCCCTGGAGTGATCTTGTTAGTGTGTGTGTGTGTGTGTGTGTGTGTGTGTGTGTGCGCACAAGTGCCTCAAGGTGAAACACCGCTGCAGGAGATACAGAGGAGAGTGTATGAACGCGCGGCCAAAAGACGGAACTGCTTCCATCATGTGAAGTGGAAAATACATCTTGAAGCTTTCTAGTTTGTTGAATGAAAGATATCGACCTGATCTACTGACGTTTCAGTGTTTCCCTCAGTTTACATCCTTCAGGCAGAGATGTCACAATATGTCCATTGTCAATTTCCACGATATTCCATGTAAAAGCAGAAATCATAGGTCCCTACACTAGGGATTAAGAACCGCTTCTTGTTAAGAATCAATATGAAATGGTTCAATCCATGGACATAATTCACCTTTATTCTCAATGATTCCCTTATTGATTCTTTACATTACACTGGAGCAGACAGACCTTATGTCAACTTTTCCACCCCCGCTATCTTAGCTTAGCACATCAATGACAGTTTCCCAAGAAAACTCTGATTCATGAGTGTTACTTAGGATGCTGTGAAACTGAACACAGAGAAATGTTCATTACTTCATCACAAAAGATTCATATTAAACTGATTCAGTATGTTTTACAAATCCTAATATGGCAAAAACATAGAACATAATGACCATAGCTTGAAGCTAATATTTATGGAAAATCACACTGATATGCTAGCGGTTAGAACATATCAATATAGCTTCAGTTTTAAAATAGAATTTCAACTTCAATCATAGAAACACAGAAAGCGATTTTTTTGGAATTGGGGTGAATTCCAATTCCTGTCTTAATCCTCAATCTCAAAATGCGCACTCCCGCAAAGTGTAAGTGCTGTCCTGATTCTCAGAAAGTTGAGGTTGAGGGGTAAGACTGAGGCTGTATCTCCCTCAATACTGAGATTCTCGGAGACAACCCTTGGGAGTAAGGGCTACCCAGAATGCATTGCGTATTTTCAGTAAATAAACATGGCGTCCAAAGCGGCAGAGAAGGCGAGCTACAAATATAGTATTTTGGAGATATAAATATTACGAAAATCATTGTATTATCTTAGTTTAGACCCATTTTATGGATTATTTACCTCGTTGTTGCAGAACATTTATTTTTATTTTACGATCTTTTGTCAATAGTGTCCGGTGCGGACAAGCCATGTTGCTATAGTTTAAGTTAGTCAACGTTACAAAATGGTAATTATTCTCAGTGGTAATGTAATTGTTTTATCAAGATAACAGCCTATATAACATGCTTGTGCCGATAATGGTATAAGATGACCGGGCTAATGTCATCTCCTGTAGCCGCAGAGTTTTGTAACAATAGTTAAAGCTGGTGTTTACCTTTCAATAAACTATGGTATGCTGTGACAGCTGAATATGTCCGTGGTTGTGTTATTTATACAGATATTTTTTGATAACGCTAACTGAAGGAATAACTGACAGACAGTCCACAACAATTTCATTTGCATTTAAGGGGTGTCCCATTTCTAAGTCACAAGATAGCCCTTAACACTTGGTTTTGAAGGCTACTAAGATTGAGGGTTGAGCTTGAGGGTTAAGAAAGGAATTGGAATTGGGCCTTGAACTGCTTGAATTTTATTTCAAAATGACAATTAATAACGCTGTGTTTTAAAACTCTTTGATAGGTAGTTTAGTTGTTTTTAAGACATGCATGGAAAGGAAAGGAGAGAATGGACATAAACTGTTCAGATTATGCCCCAATTCAGCAAACAGTTCATTCTTTCGCCATTACATTTTTAATGGCTTTTTGTAGTATTTTTGGTCAAAATTTATAAGAGATATAACTTGAGAAATCACTAGTAATATGTTTCAAATGTGTGAAGACAGAGCAGCTTTTACTGTCACAAATATATAAACTGCTGTTTTGAAGTAGTTAAACTGGTCTCACAGTGAAATCCGCTCTTCCTCTTGTACAGACTTTACTTGTTATGCCAGAAAACAGCGTGATAAATCATGTCTAAAATAGTCTAACGGTGACATGATTACAGCAAAGTGCTGTTAGTTCATGGTTGGCTCATGACCAAACAGAATGGGAACTTGATTTCAGTTCTGTCTGACTGTAGAGCATGAACATGAACATACTGTTGCACACAAGGTGAAAATCTCACCAACATCTTTGCCAACGTTCTGTCAGCTCCTTCTGCTTCCCTGTAGCTATTTTGAATTATTTCCTTTTTAGTGTTGGTACGTTTCATAGAAACCAAAGGATCAACTATCCATCCTTCCTATGGCACATTCTCCTGTACAGCTTTAGTGGTTCTTAGGGTCTGACTTGATAAAGAATGTTCCTAATGGAGAATGTAACCCAGACTTGTATCTAAAAGACCTGTTTTTGTGTAGCAGATCAAACCTAACTCTCCATGGTGTTATTTTTCCCCTTTAGAAATAAGGTATTTCACCTCACTTTTTGTAGCTTTTGGGACCAAATAAATTAATGCCTTGCCATCGATGCCATCGAGGGTTAAAACGTCCTCTGCTTAATGTGAGTAAAGCTCATCCAAACAGACCCACTCTCTGAGGATCTTCTCTCTGTCAATTAAGATAAGAAGAAATGAGAAACATATATTCAACAAAGTGTTGACACAACTACTTAATTATGAGGCCTGCTCAGAAAAACAAAGGGCAGGATATGAGAGTCTCTGCGCGCAGCAATCAAAACTCTTCAAATATTTGTTTGCATAATATGGAACGACACTTAAACACAGGAGAGTAAAGGCTCAACACAGCTCAGCTCTTTCAGACTGCCTCAGTCTGTTTCTGTTGTTTTGTTTGTTATATGTGACGTCTTTTCATTATTTCAGCCCTCATCTATGGAACAGTGTGCCGGAGGAGCTCAGGGCTGCAGAGTACTTTTTTTAAGAGCAGGCTCAAGACCCACCCTTTTAACTTCTGTTTTAGTTTATTTTTATTTACTTTATCCCCATTTATTCTTGCAGCTTAGGTTTCTTAAGGCATGTGAGATTGTTTTTAATCAGATGTAAAGCACTTTGTGCAGCATTTATTGTATGAAAAGCGCTTTATAAAGAAAGTTTTGATTGATTGATATGTTATTGGCTGAATTTGGACAACTAGTATCTCAAAGTGGTTATAGCAATGCTTGGAGTCGTTTAGGATCAAGGGGCAAGTGCTTAAAGTTGCAGTCTGCTTAAGGCTGGCTGCAGAACCATGGAATACATCAAGACAAAAAAGAAAAAAAAGAAAACAGACCTTTCACTCCCTGGTTAAAAAACTTAACTTGGGTCTAAACCTTTAACCCTCTGATGCATGAATTATGAGAGCCAGTGTCAGTATTTTTCCCTTGAGTGTTTTTATTTACGGAGCCCCTAAAGGGACAAGGTAAGGTAAAAAAAAAAAAATTCACGAGCGCACTTAAAACTTTCACGTGCACACTTGACACTTTTACATGCTCACCTAAAACTTTCACGTGCACACTTGACACTTTTACATGCTCACCTAAAACTTTCACGTGCTCACTAGAAACTTTTACATGCTCACCTGAAACTTTCAGGTGCTCACTAGAAACTTTTACATGCTCACCTGAAACTTTCACGTGCTCACTAGAAACTTTTACATGCTCACCTGAAACTTTTACATGCTCACCTGAAACTTTTACGTGCTCACTAGAAACTTTTACGTACTCACCTGAAACTTTCGCGTGCTCACTAGAAACTTTTACATGCTCACCTGAAACTTTTACATGCTCACCTGAAACGTTTACATGCTCACCTGAAACTTTTACGTGCTCACCTAAAACTTTTAGGTGTGCACCTGAAACCATAGTGCGCACTAGAAACGCTTCAGATGCACACCTGACAGTTTTCTTCTCTACAAAATGACAATACAAGAGTTAGTGCGTGCGTATTATCACCTGTACCACCACGTCTGTTTCCACGTAAAGGATTCACCGCTTTGGGTCGTGTGTTTGATTTTTGTAGAGGGACAGCTTCAAACATCTTCATACACTTCACACAGCCCCCCATCAGCTAACCAGAGGTCTTCTGACTCCCATTAGATCCTCAGACCCATTGTGAGACTTGTCTGGAGGAATTTCTGCTGACATTGGATCAGCTTGTAATGTGATTTTTCACTTTCATTTTGAGTATGGATCTGAATCCAGAGCCCCATGGGGTAATCATTTTGATTTACATTGATCATTTTTATGTTATTTTGTTCTCAACGCACTACTATATATTGAAAAAAAATATTTTCAACTGCAATTTTTCATTAGTTGAGACCAAGGAGGTGTTGTTTGAGTGTTCCCTTTATTTTTTTGAGCAGTGTATCTCAGCCAAGTGGAGCTGAAAACAAAAAGTCTATTTTTTGACCAAAATCTTATCCCAGGCCCTGTCTGACCGTTTTCAAGTGTAAGTTGTAAATGTGATCTAACAAAGGTAAATGGCAAATATTAACCATATAAACTGTTTGTACTGCTTGTAATAAGGATAAAGTAAACATTTGTTGAGTAGTTCAACATAAAAGTGTTTGATTGTGAGACATTATACACCACAAAATGCAACGGGTCCACCAAGCCCGTAACCTTTTGAGTGAAACAAAAAAAAGAAACAGAATACAAGGGTTAATGTAATTATGACTTATTTTCTTTGTTTGACTTCTTATCTTTTTTTTTTTTTTTTGGTTATTTCATGAATAATCTTTTTTTTCCAAATGTTATTCTTATAATTTTTATCACCGCCATGTTTAAAGTATGTGCATCTTTATTTCAATTTCTCCAACTTAGGCAATTATGCACAAAGCTAATGATGTTTCTTAGATAAAAGTTGAAAATATATTTGAAACTAAAGTTAAATTGATGAAGCATATCAACACAATTTCCCATATACATTAGCATCAAGCTAGCATTTTTTTTATTATTAAATTTTCTTTTATTTTTTAAGGAAAGAGGAACAAAGGAGATGTATAACATTGATTGTAGTGAATATAAATGTTTTGTGAGACAGCATTGCACATTCCTTTGTGTTCAGTTTTATAATGCGCCTTGAGTTAAACTTCAAGAAGAAAATCCTGCATCAGAGTTCTCTTGGGAAACTATTATCTGGTAAGCTAAGATAGCTGGGGTAGAATACTCATCCTGCTTTTCATTCATTCGAGAAGAAAAAAAAAACGACATATCAAACATACACAGTTAGTGCTGGGTTGCGTGAAGAACAATTAATTTAATGATAGCTTTCTCGTTTTGTCAGCAAGTTAAAACACTCTGAAAACAGACTTTTTTAGTTTGTGCTCTTCAGTGCAGCACACAAGTTTCAGAACTCACAAATGTCGAACCAAGAAGTGGAAAAAAAATTTAGTACCAGCAAGATTTCTTACAGTTGACTGCCCCAAGCTGATAGAAAAAAAAAGTCCTCAGGGGACAGATACTATCTTATGCAGTGTGTCCCAGCATACCTTCATATTCCTGCTGAGCACTCGAGTGAACCTCCGAGTAAAAAGCATCCTCCAGCAGCCTCTGAGATCTCGGTCTGTGACTTGTGGATTTAATAAAACATCCTCCCTCGGAGAGTAACACGAGGCACCAGGGAGCAACAGCCATGAGAAAATGTGACTGATTATAACACGTCTGTCATTTAAGGATAAACAGTTTTAGATGATTAGTGTCCAAATTCATCCTGTACTAAAGTTTAGAGCTGGACTTTGAATTAACATTGTTTGTGCAAAATTGAGCACATCAGCTGTCAAATTCGTGTGTGTTAATGAAAGCTTGTGATGCTGTGAAATAAAGCGTGGTTGAACAGGTAAGATGTTTGCATGGCTTGCTTCTCGATTCCCATTAAATTTCATGTCTGCAGTTGAAGAGAGCTTAATTTTTGATGTGTGAAACATTGGCACTTTGGCTGTCAGACACCGTGGTGTACACAGTGATTAATAATAGATGCTGAGGATACATTTAGCAGGTTCTAATCTTTCTGCCTCATGTCTGTGTGCAGATATAGCTGTGCATAAGTTAACATACCCTGGTTTAATTTATGATTTCTTAACCATTTTTTTCTTAACCAAAACTTTTCTGTCACTCATTATTAATAGTTTGGTGAAGCTATTTGATAATAAACAACTGTGTTTACTCTTTTTAAATCATAATGACAACAGAAACTTCCAAAATGATCTCAATCAAAAGTTACCTGGGTGATTTTTGCCTGATAACATGAACACAAGTTGACACAAATGTGTTTGAATGTCTACTAAAGGTAACCATCCTCACCTGTGATCTATTTACTTGTCATCAGAGTGTCTGTATCAAAGGTCAATAAGTTTCTGAGCTCCTGACAGACACTTGCATCTTTCATCCAGTGCTGCACTGACATTTGTGGATTCTGAGTCATGGGGAAAGCAATTTAATTATCAAGGGAACTGCGGGAAAAGGTAACCCAACTGTACAAAACAGTAAAGGGATATAAAAAGATATCCAAAGAATTGAGGATGCCAATAAATAGTGTTCAAACATTAATAAAGAAGTGGAAAATGAGGGATTCTGTTGAAACCAACAAACATTTTGGCTACAACTGCCAGGAAAACTGTTCCAGATGCAAAGAAAAACCCTCAAATAACTTCGGCTGAAATACAGGACTCTCTGAAAGAATGTGGCTTGGATGTTTCAAGATGCACAATAAGGAGACACTTGAAGAAAAATAGGCTACATGGAATATGACTTGCAAGAAGAAAGTAATTTATTTGTATGTGCCACAAAGTTTCCTGCTTATAATACACCAAACAGCACAGAGACAAGCCTTAAAACTTCTGGAACAAAGTCATTTGGAGTGATGAGACCAAAATTGCACTTTTTGGCCACAACCATAAACGTTACATTTGGAGTGGAATCAACAAGGCCTATTCTGAAAGTTACACCATTCCTGTGAAACATGGAAGTGGATCACTGATGTTTTGGGGATGTGTGAGCTACAAAGTCTCAGGAAACTTGGTCAAAACTGATGTTGAGATGAATGCAGCATGTTATCAGAAAATACTAGAGGAAAATTTACACTCATCAGCCCAGAAGCTGCACATGAGATGTACTTGGACGTTCCAACATGACAACGATCAAAAACACAAGGCCAAGTGGACCTGCCATTGGCTACAGCAGAATAAAGTGAAGGTACTGGAGTGGCCTTCTCAGTCTCCTGACCTCAATATCAATGAGCCACTCTGGGGAGATCTCAAACCTGCAGTTCATGCAAGTCAGCCAAAGAATTAACAGGTATCAGAGGCTTTTTGCCCACAAGAGTGGTCAGTTTACCATCTGAGAAAATAAAGACCCTCATCCACAACGACCACAAAAGATTTCAAGCTGTCATTCATGTTACAGGGGACATTATACGGTATTGAGAACTGGAGTATGCTAACTTTTGATGAGGGTCATTTTTGAAGTTTCTATAAACACAGTTGTAAGTTAATAAATGACTTCATCCAACCACTAACCATGAGTGAATGAATGATTTTTATTTTTAATATTTATTTATTTATTTTTTTATTTTAATCATTCATATTCTCTGAAAAAAGGCCAAGAAGTCATAAATTCTGCCAGAGCATGTAAACTTCTGAGCACAGCTGTTTATGTTTGAGGATGTACGATAAGAAAAAAAGAGGAATTCTGTTACGAATCTTTGGTTGAAAACTATTTTGCATAACTCACATCCAAACTTAACTGATTTTGCTTCTTAGATTTGATATTCAATTTTTGTTAAAAAAAAATCCTGAATGTCAGATTTGCTCTTGTATTTAGCACATTAAAAAGTGAAAGTGTCTGAGCAGAATCTGTGTTTAAAGCATCTCTGATGACAACTAAAGGAAAGCATCTATTCTGGCACTGGTACAATCCAGCTGAGTAAAACAAATTCATTTGATTTTTGCCCACAGCTGTCAGCTTCACTGAAGTGCATGTCTGGTTGAAATGTCAAACTCATCTACAGTATGTGTGCGTCAGCGATATCGTACCTTCCAGCAGCTCTAATCCTTGTCTGCACAGAATAATACACACAGATGACAGCAGCGTGGGCAGGAGGTTAATGTTTGGCACATTCATTTGTCTCGTCATACATGCTTGGATGAGAGCGCCGTGCTAAGATCTGCACAACAAAGACACATTTTCACACATCCATTAACTAATTATGGACCTGAGGGTTCAATAAGCTTTCTGGGCTTTGGTGAGGATGTGAGAAATAATCATTTTCATGCTTTAATTACACAGACAGACTCACCTGTGATGAAAGGTTTCCACCTTCCAACAAATAAGTCAGCAATGTTACACGTCTTTTGTATTAAGTCTTTTTGCTCTCTTTGATCTCCACCAGGTTACAAGAGCTGTCGCCATAGGAACTTGGGACTGTCTTTTTTTTCTTTTTAATTTAATTTAATTTGTGCTGATAATCGGTCAATGAATGTCAAAAAAGGTGAAAATACATGTGGAAAAAAGGGCATTTTTCCTTTACACACTTTTAAAAGAAAGATAAATAAGTGAGTTTATCTAAATTCTAGTTCAGTTGTAGGAGATGGTAAAAATGCTGAAGTGCTTTCGTGGCTGGTAAACCAAGCTACTCTGCCCTTTTGCTGGTAAAGACATAATAAACTGTCCTCCTGGGGCCAGAACACAGAAAAGGACCCTCCTCTTGGGAGATAAAATGTGTTCTAAAGTGCTCATTCAGGAGCTAATATACACAAAACTGTGTACACATAATTGCCCTCCTCTTGGGGGCCAAAATAAGCTTAACCCTTGGATGCGCAACCTACTTATACCTACACTCTTCCACACATGGGGTCAAAAATGACCCCAATTGAAACCAATGGGGTTTTCAATAAACTGAGATGTTATTCTTCAAAATCTTTAAAACAAAGAGTTGTATTTTTTCATATTCAAGGTATTCCTCATAAAACATGTTTGTGACATGAGGCCATTTGAATTTTTCTTTGTTTTTTCATTAATTTTAAGAAATTGCAGTTTTTGTATCACTACCTCACCCTTCCACAAGTGGGGTCAAAAAACGCATTGATTTCAATTAGGGTCACTTCTGACCCCACTTGTGGAAGGGCGAGGTAGTGATACAAAAACTGCAATATCTTAAAATTAAAGAAAAAATGAATAAAAATGCAAATGGCCTTTTGTCACAAACATGTTTTATAGGGAATACCTTGAATATGAAAAAAATTCAACTCTTTGTTTTATATATTTTGAAGAATAAAAACCCAGTTTAATTAAAACCCCATTGGTTTCAATTGGGGTCATTTTTGACCCCACGTGTGGAAGAGTGAGGTAGTGATACAAAAACTGCAATTTCTT
The DNA here is from genome assembly GCA_008086565.1 of Thalassoma bifasciatum. Taxonomy (NCBI): domain Eukaryota; kingdom Metazoa; phylum Chordata; class Actinopteri; order Labriformes; family Labridae; genus Thalassoma; species Thalassoma bifasciatum. The sequence continues at coordinate 423,726 of RPOG01000342.1, forward strand.
AAAATTAATAAAAAGTTAAATAAAAATGCAAATGGCCTTACGTCACAAACATGTTTTATGAGGAATACCTGGAGTATAGAAAAATTACAACTCTTTGTTTTAAAGATTTGAAGAATAACAACCTGTGGGATCATTTTTGACCCCACGTGTGCATCAAAGGGTTAAATACCCTCCTGTAGGAATCCAAGATGTCAGCAAAGTGTCCTCTTGGAGCTATCAATGTGCTCGAGTGCCCTCTTGGGGGGCAAAATAGACGTTAGTGTCCTCCTCTTGGAGATAAAACATGCAAAGTTCCCTCTCAGGACCCAAGTGGTTAAAATTCCCTCCTCTTGGGGACCAAAAGTGTGCTAAAATTCTGACTTAGCGGCCATAGTACTCCTAAGTGGCCTGCTCTTGGGAGCCAAAACTTGTGCTTCAGTTGCCTCTCGGGAGTCAAAATAAACTTAAATGCCTTCCTCTTTGAAGCCAAAACATCAGCAGAGTGCCCTCTTGAGGCTGGGTTATGCTTTTGAGCGCCTTGTGTTTGCTTTCATTCCCAAACTGCAGGAGGCAGTGTATCGCTAAAACATGTCAACCAGAGCATTTAACTGGAGTAGAAGAAGTCTGCATTTGTTTACATGGTTTAAAACATTATTTCTTCACCTTTTCCTCTTCTCTGTAGAGTGTGATCACAAGGAACAGTCATCACAAAGTTATCACAGTGATCTCTGTGCGATGAATCATATAAATGCCTGTATTTTAGTTGCGCATCTCCGCACAGCAGTTGGAAATTTTAAGAGGTGCACGACCCTGAAATTTTCCGTGTGACGGGGACAGCTTGAGGGGGAATAGGTGTGAAAATTACGTCATTCGTTGCGTCGGGCAGGGCGGAGCACACCGACACGGAAAGCATATACCAGGCTTTAGGAGCATACATGCACTGTAAAACCTAACAGTGTATCTTAATAAATGAAGTGAGTTGAAATAACTTAATTCCCTGAAAAAGTGGCAGCCACTCATTTCAATGAAGTTGGTCTAACTCAAAAATGAATAACTGTAGTAGTAACTCAGTAGATTTAAGTACATGCATTTTTCTTTCATCGTTTAAGTATTTTTCAATCATTTGAAGCTTGTTCAAAATACTTATTTTGTTTAAGTAGATTTGAACTCATTTTATCTGAGTTGAAAGAGCAGACCCTGCTGATCTGGGTTGGAGACCCTGATGCATCTGAGACAGACATGAGGCCTGCACCAGAAGCCATTGTTACTGTGCACCTGAACCGAGGGGAGTGTGAAAATGTAGTACTCCTCTTTACCTGTTGAAGATTACCACCCAGCCAGCATTTGTATGTGGGGCCAATGTGGCTTATACTTGGGTTACACTTAAGCTGTAAAGTGGGGCCTGGATTGTCCGTGGGTTCTATCATGGCCCCATATGGGTTTTCTATTGGATTGGACTGTTGGGCGGGGCCTAGCTAGGCCACACATATAAGACCCATCCCCCAGTTTAAAGCTCTATGTAGAACTTCAAGTTTCAGATGTTTCAACTCAATAATGTTTGCAACCCAGAAGTCAAATACTGCTCCTTTCCAACCTAATGATGGTTTCATGAAAATGACGTTTTGTCGTAACCGTACAGTGATGGATGAGTTTGCTTAAAACAACTAAAATCACAATTCTAAGTTTGCTGAAAATATGGGGAAAAGTTATTTTATACATAAACTTAACTTTGTTGTGTCAATGTAAATAGCCATTAACCTTTTTGAAAAAAAAGTCCACAGGGTACAATGTGCTGTTAAAAAGAACACAACTCTTTCTGCATGGCCTCTTTACAGGAATATTATCCATTTACCCCCCCCCGCAAACACTTTCCTCTCATATGTCACATGTCACTTTAACCTCCATCACCTTGTTTCTTCAGTTTCAGTACACCTTGGACTCCAAATACTTCCTGCCTTTTACTTCATTTAATTGCTGAAACACTTTTACACTGAAGAATGTTGAGTAGAATTAAGTGCTTTGAAAATAAGTCAAACAAACCTTTTTGAACCATTTTAATTCGTATCTGAATGAAAGGATTCAATGGATTTACTGAATTACTTAAGTATGTGTAACTAAAAACTTGGTGAACTAAAGAGAAAATGCGTAAAAAGCATTGGAAAAATAGAGTAGATACAATCAAACTGAAGTTTATTCCTTACCAAACCTTGTGACCATGAGTGAGAAGGGCACACAGTGGACATGAGAGCCTGCTGTACATGATCCCACCCAAGCACAACACAGACTGTCTGTGCACTGTGGTTTAGATCTGTCCACGCACCACAGTGTACACCGATTGTCTATACAGTCGTGTGGATCAGCTGTCTGTCCTCCATGGACCAGACCAGCTGTCACCACTCTAACGGTCTCTGGATGTCGAGGTACAGGAAATAATGTTGTTTATTCCTGTGCAATTCCTGATGACTATGGATAAGCCCTTAATTTGAACCTTTGTTTGGTCTAATTATTTTACTTTTTTTTTGGCTGCCAGTTTTTCACTGTATGTCATATTACAGTACATGATGTAGTGTAATGATATGATATAGACAGTGATATACTAGCCATAAGTCTTAGCCATGAATGCTTTGGTGCAGCCAGCCGTTGTGGACACAGCACCGGTCTGTGATGCAGAGCATGGACAGCACGCCCGCCTGCACCATGCAGGATAGACAGTCAGCCTGCCTGCATGAACCCCACGTCTGTCTGTCGGTCGGATGTGGTACCTCACGTCTTTGTCTCTACCAGATACGACGTCTCGTATCTGTCGAGTGGAGGAGGTACGTTCTCTGTCAGTTGGACGGATACGGTATCCTGTACCCGTCAGTCCGTCGGAAATGACCCTTCACATCTGTCGAACACAGACCATACGAACATGTCGTCCGTGAATACTCTGTTGTGTGCCCTCCTCACTCATGGTGACAAGNTTTTTTTTTCTTTTTGGTAAAATGTAAAATTAAAAACCTGCATTACTGACTTGATGTAATACTTTGATTTATTTCATCTTAACATAATGAATTCTGACGTTTCACTTACTTTAATGCACTGTTAAGCCTGATGAGTAAGTTCAACTCAAATGATTTGAGGAAACCGGTTGCCTTGAATCATTTAAGTTCATTACCTTACACTGTATAAGTTCAGAAAACTAATTCATTTGAGCTCAAGTTACTTAAATGTGCCATGAAAAAAGGGAAAAGTTGGACCAACGTAACTTAATTGTTTCAGTTGGTCACACTTAAATGAATAAAGTTCTTTTAAATAAAGTTAGTAAGTTAAATTAACACACTTGATTAAGTCAAATATACTCAATAATTTAACTGTTTTCAAATCAATGTTTTGCATTAATCGAACTTAAAGTTTTCAGTTGTTTCAACTTGATAACACAAAAGTTTCTGGTTTGCCAAATCAAGGTTTATGGTTTTGTCACCGTGAGTGAGGAGGGAGAATAGTAGATATTAGAGCTCATGACACAGTCCACCCCTGAACGTGCAGGTGTCTGTGCTTGATGTGGCAGGGGCTCTGGTTCCTGGAAATATAACAGGAGTTATCTAAAGTTTGTCATCAAACTTTTATTCAAAAGTATGAATGTTATAGGGTAGAATGTTGGGTTAGAAAAGAGCAATATTTTATTTTTGGATTATACACATTATCAAGTTGAAACAACTGAAAGCTCCAAGTTAGATTAAAACGTTGATTTGAAGGAAGTTGAATCATTAAGTTCATTTGACTCAATCAAGTGTGTTAATTTAACTTACTCACATAATTTCAAATAACTTAATTCATTTAAGTGTTACCTATTGAAACAATCCGATTAAGTTGGGCCAACTGTTTCCTTTTTAATGGCCCATTTAAGTAACTTGAGCTCAAATGAATTAGTTTTCTGAACTTATACAGTGTAAGTTAATGAACTTAAATGATTCAAGGCAACCGGTTTCCTCAAATCATTTGAGTTGAACTTACTCATCAGGTTTTACAGTGTGTGCGTAAGTGCCCTGTCAGGAGCCAAAATATGCTTTGGTGTCCCATAGGGTTCCAAAACGTGTGCTAAGTGACTGATTAACTTTTTACAACTTTTTTACCTCATTCGATGATTTTTTAAAAATAATAATAATAATAACAATTACAATAATAATACATCATCATCATCATATAAAAATAAAACTTTTCAAAGTACCCAAGGTGGCTTTCCAAAAGGTAGAGGGGACAAAAAGACAAAACCAACAAAACCAAAACAGGAATCCTGCCTTAGACTATCACTCTGGGAAAAATAATGTCACTTTAAGCAATTAAGGTATAATTTTGCTGGACTTATCAGCTGTATGTGGCTCATTTTGGGTCTGAAAGTTCACAGTCACAGTTAAAATTATCCTTCTCTTCATTCGAAAGACTCAGAACGATCAAGTCGATGAGTTGATGGCCGATTGTTACTTTTCTCTTTTGAGTCTCTCTACTCTGATGATTTGTAGATCAAAATAATGAACTGGTAAGATTCAAACACTTGCCTCCAAAGTGGTGCCAAAACAAAAAAGTGTCTCATCAGACTTTTACAATCTGCTTGCATCTAATTCAAATAGAGCTGGTATGTTGACAGTGACAAGAGGTGAACATTAACTTGTTTCATTAAAATAAATACAGCAATAATACTTAATGTGTACATACAATAGGGCTTCAAAAGTTTTGTAAAAGCCCAATTTTCCAGGTTGTATTGAAACTCAAGCAGTTCAAGCCCAACAAATGGGTTCAAATGTGAGAAAGTGAGTGTTTGACTCAGTGACCTGTGGTGTAAGAGGACATGTTATTATTATTATCTCTTTGCAGTTACAGTTCATTTTGTGTAATTTAATGCTGGTGTTGTGTAAAATCCACTCAGACATGGGCGTATGTTTATGGATGCAGTCCTGCAGAAGTCTCACTCCCGGCAGATTTGGAGGCTCCGACGATGCTTTAGGGATGGAGGTCTTGGTGTTGGTGTTGGTGGAGGGGGAGTAGATCTCAGTTTCAAACTGCTGAAAAGTGAAAAGCTGCTGAACTCAGATTTGTTTAGGAGGCTGGTTTTGCAGGAAACAATACCAGGTCAACTTTCCAGAAGAAGATTTGATGAAGAATGGTGGAAAAACTCAGACGTATGCTATCACATTTATCCATCCATCCATTTTCTTAACCGTCTATCCTGCTATTCAGGGTCGTGGGTGGCTGGAGCCTATCCCAGCTGTCATTGGGCGAGAGGCAGGTTACACCCTGGATTGGTCGCCAATCAATCGCAGGGCTGACATAGAGACAAACAAACATTCACGCACACACTCACACCTAAGAGCAATTTAAAAATCAATTCACTTAACATGGGCATGTTTTTGGTCTGTGGGAGGAAGCTGGAGTACCCGGAGAGAATCCACACATGCACGGGTATCACATTTACTACAAATCAAAAAAGAAAAGACCAGAATAATTGTAACTTTCATTACAAAAAGTTCAGAGCCCATCTTCTTCTTTTATTTGTGTTTGCTTATTTCCTTTGCTCTCAGTTTTCCTCTGCGTGTGCACTGAAGCACTTTGAATCAGCTGTGTTGTTTTAAGTGCTATCTAAATAAAGTTGATTTGATTTGATTAGATGTAATGAGTCTCCTGCTGTGAGCGCACTCTGAGCTACAACCTCTCATGTTGAAAAAATTAGGTCAATGAAAGAGTGCAATAAAAAAAAAAAAATGCAATTCCTCTAGTGTCCACTAGGGGCTGGCTCTGAAAGTCCTGGACATCCTGTTGAAGCCTGAGTGAAAAAAGTTAGTTTAGTCCAAACTTTTTTTCATCTCTGTTGCTCATTTTGTAATTAGTGACAACTGCACGGGGAAGAAAATTCACTTTATAGCATCAACAGACGACTCAGTGTGAACATAAATTTGCTTAATTAGGGACACGGCTAAGTTGACAGACATGGGGTGCATTGTCGCTGATTGCCAAACCTGCTGTGACAGATTCCCTACATAAAAGGTCTGTTTAATTCAGTGATACAAAACTCAGTACAGCTCATTCGAGAAAAAAAAAAGAAAAAGGCTTTAACACTTAATTCTCTAAAAAAAATACAAGAAAAACAAATAAAAGATGCCAACATTCAAATCATCCAGGGTGATTCAACGCTAATGTATCAGACTGTGTCATTATATCCACCTCATCCTCAGAGGAATCTCTCACAGAGATCATTAGGATTACTTAATGGCCAGTGTCGCTTCTGCTAATGGAGTGAATTCAAATGAAGGCAAACCTTCTAATTGATAATTGATTGTTTGCTCATTAGGTTGGCTGTAACAAAGGACGAGGCTCTGGCATTGCAGCTTTGGACACTATTACCGTACACATGCCGCCTGCCCCTGAGAGGCCTCTGCTCTGACGGCTCATCTAAATAAACCCAGTCTGACCCAGACCACTTCATGAACCCTTAATGTGTACCCGGACGCTGCTTAAATCCGGCCTCAGTCAAGTGAGCCATGATAGCACCAGAGACTCCAGGAGCTGTGTGTTAGCCCACAGACTCGGTCCACTGCTGCCATTGATAATTGGACCTAAGGTTCCCTCCTATTATGTGCTTGTCGAACAGCAATCTAACACTTTG